>JAVBHV010000036.1:0-287541 GCA_033992175.1 Spiraea crenata
GCTGTAACTTTTTAACCTTACGATCTAAATCTACTGCTATGTTTTTTGTAGCTCTATTTCAATTTAGTTCACTAATTTCTCCTGCTGCCTGTCAGTTTCGCTTGTCTTAGTTAAGCTGTCATCCCATTTACGAATTCCATTTCAACCATGACGATTATATTGTCCAGACATTTTATGCATTTGCACACGGTACATTTACGGATTATACGAGCATATTCCCTGTATGCAGAGGCGGAGGGAGGTGGAGATCAGAAGGATTACGTGCCCCCCTCAGTTTTTTATTTTTTGTAACGCTATATTTTAGTAAAATTATTGGATAATATTAGTAAATTATAAGAGATTGTGACCTCTAAAATTAATTATTTTTTTATATTTTTATCCACACCACATAAGTCATTCTCTCTTTTTTTCTACTTTTTTGTCTACAAAAATACATTCCAGTTCCTTTTATTATGTTTTTGTACATATTAGTCTTAGAATTCTTTAAAGTTAACATTATACTCTTGTATATAATATGAGCTAGAATGTCAAAAATTAAATATCTTAAATTTTTCCGTCGAAAACTCTAATTAGTTCGGCTATTTTAATTTTCCTTTCTTCTCTATTTCTTCTTCCATGATCCTCTATTCTATCATAAACCCTCAAGTCTCTATTTTAATCTTGCAGTTAGTTTTCAATCACAATTGTGCAATTTATTAGGGTAATCTATCGAATTATGAACCAAATATGAAATTTGTGTTATAGATCAAATTATTTGCTTCATCTTGTTACATTAAAGGTGCCCTCGCTGGATAATTTTGCTGCCTCC
The DNA here is from genome assembly GCA_033992175.1 of Spiraea crenata. Lineage (NCBI taxonomy): Eukaryota > Viridiplantae > Streptophyta > Magnoliopsida > Rosales > Rosaceae > Spiraea > Spiraea crenata. The sequence goes on from JAVBHV010000036.1 coordinate 809, forward strand.
GCCACTGATTGTATGTATGAAATTATTAACTGTTGTTAAAAGACTAGCTACTCTGATTAACACTCTTTACCTACCGTGACACAATATTTTGTCAATTAGCTAGCACTGTCTATATTTAACTTGGTAGTTATCCTAAAGATTCTCTATAATGTATACTAATTGTTTGGTTAGTTTGACCGGTTATTCTGGTTGACATTGTTGTTTCGGAATCACGCTAGATTAGTTTATACATATTAACATATATGTGAAAATATCTTCTTTAATTTCAGACTGACAGCATAAAATGCTTCTATATACATTATTTGTGTACTTAGATCATAGGTTGGTTCTCATTTGTGTGTCCGTCTGTGGTCTAAATGCAAAAATTATGTACTCGTATGACAGCGTAACTTTGGTTAGGGAACATTACGATTGGTGAATTCCGATAAAACGGAGCTGCAGCTCCAAAAATTAAAATAAGCAAATGTTCAAAGCAAGTTATTGAGGTCTTTATTAACTGACAATCTACAAAATGAGCGGCATGGGTCAGACCATTCATTGTACGGGTTTGTGTTGACTATTATCACTGCCACTTCCATGTATTGATGACATGTTTATTAATTTTTTATCGGATGTAAAAGTCTTTGCACTCACAATTAAGCTAACCTCAATAATTTTGGTACAATAGAGGCCAAAGGAGATGAGTTTCAAACCCTGACCTTTGGGAATAAGATTGGCCACACCACATTAATCTCATCATTTCTCCAACTTGGAATAAAGAAAATAATTGACCTTAAGAGTTGTTCCTTTCGTCCGTACTGAGATTCACTGGTATAAATGGCTACCATATTTGTTCTTGTACTTTGATCAGTTGCAGATCGGTTGCAATATTTAATTTGTGGAAAGCTAAATATTTTTCTAGCTAATTCCTAAATAGTATTCATCATATATGCTCATTTTGACACTCGCTCAATTTAATCGCCTACACTATTTCCTTAGTTTTGTTGGTTTGCTGTTGCTGTTGTTCTGATTGTTGTCTTTGTTTCTGTTTGATTGACTAAAAACAATACATGAATGATGATCCAAAGATTAGTTCCTTTTGTTTTTTATGTTTTCATTTTTTGTTTCTAGCTTTAATCATGGTCTTGTAATAAAATATATTGCTTTCAGAAAATGATGTCGGGGTTGGACACTGTGAAAAGTTTTACTCCTGTTCGGTGCTCGGTTAACTAATAATGGGTCATCGTATTACAGGGTTGCTCACCTTATATCAAAGTATCCCTTGCGTTGAGCTGGAGAACCACTTGGTAATAATATTCTCACTTATTTATACAAATGTCCATTGTCTCTCAGTTTTAATTTCACTTTGCCTCGTGTAAGTTAAAATAATTCAATTTGTTTTCAGCCACTCAAATTGTTGTCTCACGTTACCCTCTAGTCAAAATTCCGTTATTGTGCCGTTAAAAAATGCCACATGTCACAATATGATTGGTTTTTACAAAGGTGGATCCTCATACTAATTATAAATGAAAAAAAAATTGATAACAAAGAACAAAATTCAAAACGTTGCAAATTACCCCGAGTAAAAGCTTAGGGGTGGCTCACTTTGGTTCAGAGATTCGCCTCCAATTTCTTGTCGTTTTCTTCACCTTGTTCAACGTCCTATGCCCCGTTGTCTTGTCCAATATCATGAGATTGACGTCTGAGGCCTGAGGCCGAACTCTCCGACGTCACGGCGGCTCAACTCGGTCCCCCTCTCCTTGTGCCCGGTCAGGATTTATTGATTGAGGATTGGAATTCTGTTGGACCAATATAAAAGGGCATAACGCTTCAAAAAGATGATTTTATTTTCATGCCAAACAATTTGAAGCATTTTAGTCCTAACAAAAGAAAACAAAAAAAAAGGAAGGCAATGGAGAGAAGAATGAACTTCTCAATATTGAAAACACTGGTTTTTTGCTTATTGACCAATAAACTGTTCCATTGCCGGTCCGAAACGATTCCATTGGATCTGTGGCATGGAGAAGGCAGCTCAATAGAGATTTTTTTTTTGTTGAACAACTTGGGTTTCAGTTTTAATTGAATAAGCTTTATTTAACAAGTTCTGAATTTTATAACTTGCTAAACAGAGTTATCATGTCGTCAATATGACAGCGAGGGAGCTCTTGTCTTACTTGTGAATGAGTCAACTTCAACTTAAGAACCTCCAACATTGATGCAAATCCCAACGTAAGTTTTCGAGACCTTATAGTTTTGATTAATATGTGATTTTCTTTTGCACATCATACATTGATGTTAAAAATTCAATGTCCTATTATATGGATGAGTGAACTTGTATTGGAAGTTATGGTTAAATTTGCAGTTTGCCATATATTTTGTGAGTAAATTTCGTACTTAAAAGTTAGCAACAATCCATAATTTTGTTCACAAGTGAAATACACATATACAAATAGAGAAAAGCCCTCGCTTAGCTAACTAATTCATGGCTTGAGGGGAAGATTAGAAAGGTTGATTAATAGAAAAAAATATATATTTGTTAATTTTTTGGAAACTGTTGGCTTCAAATTAGTCATCTTTGCAGTTCACTAATTCTTTATTTTTTATATATGAAATGAAATTCACAATAATCATTTTTTGAATGACAATTGCAACTCGATCTGTCCTCCTATGTCTTAACTAAGGCTAGGAATGTACCTATTTGGCCATTTCAAATTAAATAAGTGCCAGTGGAAACATCTTAGAGAGGCAGATTGGAAAATAAAGGCATGTAGTTTCTGGATTGTACTTGGAAAATAAAGGCATGGATCTTGCTGCTAGACTGGAGTGAGATCAGATAACTGATGGTGGATGTAGTGGCCTGCTCACAACATTTTTGAGCTTATTACTATATGTACGGAGACCCGACATAATGCCACTTTCAACTTATTTTTAATTAAATCATCCACTAATGACTTAATTTCAATCGCTGTTTTTAAGGTCAAAGCTCAATAAACAATTGTTGGTGTCCTTTCCTTTTCATTTAATTAGCATGTTATCACTTTTTTAAAAGTTATCTCTAATTTCTTCATATTTCCTTGCTTTATTCTAATCAAAGGACTGAAATTCAATTTAACATATTCTATATTTTGCATAAATTTGGTGATAGCAGTTGTACAACATGCCTCAGACCATTTTCTGAAAAACTCAGTAAATAACAGGGTCCCAAAATCAATAAGAAAGCTTGCCTATGATATTTTTTTTTTTTTTTGTTTTAAAATGTTATATCATGATCAGAATTGTTCATTTTCTAATTTATCTAATAAAGAACATTTCCTCAAAAATCTACAAAATTCGAGATTGTTTGATTATATAACTATATAAAACAATTGAACGGTAGAATTACATGATCAAACGAGCAGTCTATTATTTTGGCATAGTTAAAGAACCAAACAATATCGGATTCGATCGATTTTTTTAAGAAATAATTTGTAATAGATAAGTTAGAAGATGAACGGTTCCGATTATGGTATAACATAGTAAGTTGAAAAGCACAAAAAATAGAGTAGGAGCTCCTAATCTATTTTGTTGTATTATTTTAGTCTTACTATGTTATATCATGATCAGAACCGTCCATCTTCTAATTTATCAAGTAAAGATCATTTCCTCAAAAAATAAATAAAATTTGAGATTGTTTCATTATATAACTGTGTAAAACAATTGAACGGTACAATTACATGATCAAACGAGCCGTCAATATGTTTTGGCATAGTTAAATAACCAAGCGATCTTGGATTCAATTGATTTTTTTTTTAAAAGAAATGATCTTTGCTAGATAAGTTAAAGATGAACGGTTCTTTCAATAAACAACAAAGCTTGCCTACTCTAAATAGAGTATGCGCTCTTACTCCATTTTTTTTTATTCTTTTCATCTTACTATGTTATACCATAATCAAAACCATTTATTTTCTAACTTATCTAGCAAAGGCATGGATCTTGCTGCTAAACTGAACTGAGATTAGATAACGGATGGTGTATGTAGTGGCATGCTCACAACATTTTTTAGCTTATTACTAAGGACAATGACCCCTAAGAATAAAATAAACCCCATAATTCTATGGTAAGACAATAATTTTGAATGTTCACCTTCAAGGACAAGAATATTAAAGACCACCTCTGACAACAAAACAAACCCATGTGCACAGAAACAGTTTGTGCAACATAAACAGTTCATGACACATAAATAGCTTATGCCATACAGAAACAGTTCATGTCAACACAGAAACATTTTGTGTCACACAAAAATAGTTCATACTAAAATAGAAGCAGTTCATGCAAACACAGAAATAGTTCATGCCAGCACAGAAATAGTTGTGGCAACATCATTAAGGTTCAATGGTGGTTCAAATGGTTTTATAAAAGCTAAAAAAAAAACTAAAAAATAAGTTGTGGGCATTGTAGATCTTGAAAAAAAAAAGTAGATTGACACCTCACTTTACCTTGGGGTGGCCGAATTTTGATCGGAATCAGTTGATTTTTCTGAAAAATATTGAAAATGTTGCTGTCTTATTTTACTTCTATACTATTTTTCAGGTTACAATCTTAATATCAATAAAAAATGAAAATCAATACGAGTCTAACACAACTAACCTGGCATCAATTGGACTCCAAATGAAAGAGTTATATTTAAAATAATTTTATGAAAATTTTGAGAAGAAAATTGATAGAAACGGGTGGAAGAAGAAGAAGAAGGCTGCTCGCGTGGAAGAAAAAAAAAATTTGTCCTTATATGAGATGATTTGAATTTCATATCTCTGGAAGAGAAGTGACTCTATGGAGTATGGGCTCATTAATCCTTATTACTATATGTATGGAAACCTGATAATTACATAATGCCACTTTTGACTTATTTTTAATTAAATCATCTACTAATTTTCAAATGCACGACTTAATTTCAATCGTTGTTTTTAAGGTCAAAGCTCAAGAAACAATTGTTGGTGTCTTTTTTGTTTAATTACCACTAGCCTTACCCTAGACAGGTATCTATGCGTGTGCGAGAGACTTTTTTTCTCATTTGTGGACACTCCGTACCACATTTCAATGTTGTCGATTTTCATCTCGAGCGTGGTGTTGGTTTTCGGATGATAATGGTGGGATTGTTTAGCATAATAAAATTTTCTATTTATTTTGTTCTTTAAAATCAGGGATAAATTTGGTATTTTGAAAGTTTCACCATTTGGTAACCACCCAAACCTCATCACCTTAATATATACAGACGCTATCACTTTTTAAAAAGTTATCTCTAATTCTTCATATTTCCTTGCTTTATTCTAATCAAGGAGGGCGAATTGCCTTAAGGCAAGGGCAATGGGCAAGGGGGAGGGCAATTTGCTTGCCCTCGCTATTTCCACCCATGGAGGGTGAGGGAAATTTGTTCCAAATTATATTTTATTATGTATTTTTAAAAAGAAAATATAAAATAACTATCTTATGGTTGAGATTAATCCATATTCAATTGTTGTGATTGTGTCACATGTCCATATAACATTTATGATATCATTTTTTAGAAGACAAATTATTAAGCGTTAGTGCTTTCAATAATTTGCAAGAGTACTTGCCTATATGTATGTGTGTTATATTTCTCATTGTGTGTTTATAAATGGATGTCTTTGCCCTAATAAACTTGCTCCTATATTTATTCGCTGTGGTAATTTATAAAAAAAATGAAATTGAAGATTCTTTTTCGGATTTTTTTTAACAAAAAATTTCAAAAATGGTACACAAATGGACGGCGAAGATCTGTGGACCGTTTGAAATCTTATGCATGAGGTCAGTGCACTTGAAATATTTTTTTTAAGAAAAAGGTGCGGTGGTATGTGGGTGCCTTGAGGATGACATCAGCGAAAACGAAATCGAACGTAGGCGAGTCTAGGGCAATTTCCCTCTTCCCCTTCGCCTTTGACATCCGATTGGGCTAATCGCCTGCGTATTTCGGCGCTGATGGAAGTAAGAAGATCCAGTGGGGCAAAACCGAGTCCAATCGGCCGAATCGGTCGGACCTAGCGGTGGAAATGGTCTGAAAAATACTAATTGACCAAAAAGTTAATGGAACCTAGACCGGAATCGGACCAAACCGATCATTTTCGGGTCGGGATTGGTTCCTGAAATCCAGAACCAGCAGGAGTCCCGGATCGGACCACATATTAAAATCAAATAATTTATTTTAATATATTAAACCTAAAAAACCCTACTTCCCCATTTCTTTCTTCTCGTGTCCGCGCCTCCATCCTCTGGTCGCCTCACCTCCATTCGAAAACCCCAAAAAATCCCAATCACCTCACCCGCCTCAACTTCTCCTCCTCACCCGTCTCCTCTCCCTCACCTCACTTGCCTCCAAAAATCCCCCTCCTCTCCCTCACCTCACCAGCCTCCAACAACCCGAACCGGCGCGATTGATTTGCCTAGCCGCTTAGCCTCCTTTCTTCCCACTGAAGCTCAATCAATCGGTCGAGTCGGAGCATTAGTCTCCGATACAGATCCATTTGCTTAATTCTCTGATGGGTCTTTGATTTGTGAGAATTAAATGGATGTTTGATGTATTGTATAGTGTGTTGTTGATGTTCAATTTGCGGAATTAGGGCTTCTGATGTTCAATCAGCGTTCTGGTTAGTTTGGGTTTCAATTTGGGGTCATGTGTAGTTCGGGTTTCTATGTCGAAAAAGACGTCGTCGGATTTCTGGGTGGGAAACGAGACGTCGTCGGGTTTCTGGGTCGAAAACGAGACGCCTTCGAGATCTCGATCTAATCGGAGGCGGGGGAGTCATTGAAATCGGTGCATACCCGTTCTTGTCCCGTCCCAACCCGAAAATCCAGGTTCCCGAAAGTTCGGGTTCCCGGATGGCCGGTCCCGGTTATCCTTCTCAGTTCTCCCATACCCGAAAGTTCGGTCCGGGAGTCGGGTTTGGGGTCACCCCCAACCGACCCGGACCGAGCCCAACCCTAGTCTGAAGGATAAATGCTAGGTAGCTAAGCTTATGGCCATCTGATTTTCATAGAACAACAATTTGATACATCTACACAAGATGAATATATAGTTTAAACTTAATTTGGCCATACTCTTCAAGGGAAAGAAAAGGTTAAAGTTCCGTCCATATGAAAAGCCGTTATGGCGCTCATACCAGCTAGGTTTGATTCGTATGACCACCAAACTTTAAGCAAAATTCTGTATAGGCAGTGCGACTTTGCTTTGTCTCTGAAAAATTCCACGCCTTAGAAAGTTTAGGCTAATTGATTAGCTTTTGTAATTTGTTCAGAATGTGACCATCCGATTCAAAATAACTTATTATACTTGTACACTGACGATCATGTACAAAACGCTGTGCAGTGGCAGCCTACTAGATCCACAAAGGCAGGAGCTTCGTACTGAAACCTAGAGATTCTTGTGATTACATATTATTGAGCTAATTAAGATGCTTAATTGACAATCTAATGAATGATTGCCCATTTTATTAAGGGAAGTTTGAACAGCTGAGATAGTACAAAAAATTTTCTTCATCACTTGGTATCTATCCTTTCATGAATTTGTGAGTCTTATAAAAAAAAATCCACCTAATACCGTTAACGTATGGTATTTCTCCATTAGTCCTGGAATCTACACTGTTAATTAGAACTAAGATAATTTTTAAAAAGGGTTAATTAATTAATTTAATTAGTGAATAAGATATATTTGTAGCCAGTAACCTGTCATTTATGCCACGTCAAGGAAGACAGATTAGAGTATTAGCTAAGAACTACTCAATTCTCCAGAATTTAAACTAGGGAGTTGGTGGGCCCACTGCAAGCAACAAGAGCTCCCTACTACTATAAATATACACAAATGTATCTCAGCCCACTACTTCTGGTCACTATTCTCTGCAGTTTGTTTAGTTTTAGCTACTTAATTAGCTTCACTGCTGAGAAAGATGGGAAGCCAAGAGCAGCAGCAGAGAATAAGTGCAGACGGCGGACACGGCGGATCGGCCCGTATCTCGGCCGTTTATGCAGAGGACACACCGCCCTCCAAGCACTTTGATGATAAGCATGATCTCTCTATTGACCCCAATGATGATTCCAAGGTTTTGCTTCTGACCTTTCGTTGCATGTTTTTGTATAATAACTGTTATTGGCATTCTCAAAAAGTCATATCGCACTATTGCTCAAAGTGCGAGCTTTCTCTTCTATGCAGTATGTAGGAGTAATGTGTATATGATATGATTTTCTTGGGCTGTGTGCCAACAGTAGCTCCTGAAATAAATGTTCATGCATTTCATTAACTAATATTGTGGGACTATAGCTGTAACTAAAAGAATCACCAACCATTGTCTGACTTGGTTTCTTGTGATTTTGTTGATCATTAGAAGCCGGCGTGGAGAAAGTTTCTATCCTATGTGGGCCCTGGCTTCCTTGTCTCTTTGGCCTACCTTGATCCTGGCAACTGTGAGTCTCTTCCTATAAATACATACATACAGATTGCACACACACATGAAATTGACCTTTTCCTATAGAGGCAACACATATATATACGCATCAATCCGAGTGTAAATAGACATTCAAACCAAATATGTAGTTCAAATTCACAATCTTCAAATATAGCATTATTATACACATGTCTGCATATGCATCGGCGATTGAGGATCTTCTTTTATTGACAAAATTGTACTGTGTATGACATTGTGATTCACAGTGGAAACCGATCTGCAAGCTGGAGCAAATCACAAATACGAGGTAAAACAAAAGCTACAAAACGATCCAAGAATTAAAATTTCTTAAATATAATTTAGATAGCGAAAAGGTTAAACTAGTGGTCTAATAAATTATTATATATTTTTCTAATTTCAGCTGCTCTGGGTGATTCTCATTGGACTGATCTTCGCTCTCATCATCCAATCCCTTGCAGCAAACCTTGGCGTAACCACTGGTATGAATGAACAAAATTAAAATTGAATATTCTTGGCCTCATAAAAAAAGTGGAGGTCAGCGGTTCGATTAAATGACCAGCTAATTACAAATATTATGTGGCAGTAGAATTGAACTTTGGATTGCATTCTACGAAAAAAAAAAATCTGAGCATGGGTTTCAATTTAGAAAGTAAACTCTTATTTTCAACTACCTGTAACATCTCCTAATAGTACTTGTTCTTAAATTTTGCAGGGAAGCATTTGGCAGAGTTATGCAACGCAGAGTACCCACAAATTGTCAAGTATTGCTTGTGGTTGCTAGCAGAAGTTGCAGTCATAGCTGCTGACATACCTGAAGGCAAATATTCAATCACTTCAAACTTAATTAATGCCTTAATCTGTATTTAAGTTTGTATTACATTAATTAACTTTCTACTTTGATTCTTATCTTTGGTATGCAGTGATTGGCACAGCCTTTGCACTAAATATACTCCTCAATATTCCTGTCTGGAGTGGAGTTCTCATAACTGGTTTGAGTACTCTCCTCCTTCTTGGCCTGCAAAGTTATGGGGTATTGTGATTAATTACTCAAGTAGCAAATCCAAATTTAATAAATCAGTTAAATATCTTTGTTTTATTAATTCATATGTTCACATTTGGGCAGATAAGGAAGCTGGAAATGTTGATAGCAGTGCTGGTGTTTGTAATGGCTGCCTGTTTCTTTGGTGAAATGGGTTACGTGAAGCCTCCAGCATCCGGCGTGGTCCAAGGCATGTTTATTCCCAAGCTCAATGGCCAGGACGCCACCGGCGATGCCATCGCCCTCTTGGGTGCCCTTGTCATGCCGTATGTTACACAATCCAATATACTTCTTTTTGTCAGTTTGCCAGCTTAAACATCTGATAGTTTATAGTCTGACGAAGCGAATATTTTGTAACATTATAGCATGGTATTTCTAATTACACACTTTCATTTATTTGACAGGCACAACCTATTTCTCCATTCAGCTCTTGTGCTCTCTAGGAAAATTCCAAAATCTATCCACGGCATAAACGTAAGCCCCATATTGTATTAATTAGTTAGCTGTTCTAGTCAATGACATAAGCAATAAAAAGAAATTAATCACATTTTCATACTTGTTATTTGACTCTAATTCGAGCTTAATTAATGTTTATGTTGCAGGATGCATGCAGATATTTCTTAATAGAGAGTGGATTTGCATTATTCGTAGCATTTTTAATCAATGTTGCCATCATCTCCGTCTCTGGTACCGTTTGCCATGGCAGCAACCTCTCTGATGAGAACAGCAAAACTTGTAGCGATCTTACCCTCAACAATGCTTCTTTCCTTCTCCAGGTAATAAATTACGCACCACTCGTGGACTTCGAACTTATGAAATTGATAACCTATCAACATAACATGTCAATACGTATGATAATGGAGAATTCTCGGCTGCAACGGTAAATAACTCATCTACTTGTGTATGCAGAATGTGCTTGGAAAATCAAGCAAATATATCTATGCCACTGCACTATTAGCCTCAGGCCAGAGCTCCACAATCACAGGCACTTATGCAGGACAATTTGTCATGCAGGTTAATCTAACACTTCATCTAATTGATTATGTAACTGAAAAACTAAGTACTATGATCATATTGAGATAAAATTTATGGTGATTTGCAGGGTTTCTTGGACATTAGAATGAAGACATGGCTGAGAAACCTGATGACGAGATGCATTGCCATTACACCAAGTCTCCTTGTTTCCATAATTGGCGGGCCTTCGGCAGCAGGCAGACTCATTATCATTGCTTCGGTTCGTTAATTAACTGGTTAATCATATTACATTTTCGGGTTAGCGCTTAATTCACATTCTTGAAGATAGTTGTTGATGGACTTTGCAGATGATACTATCTTTTGAACTCCCATTTGCTTTAATGCCACTCCTCAAGTTCAGCAGTAGTGCCACCAAGATGGGGCCCCATAAGAATTCAATCTATGTAAGTGGTTTCTCGCTTATTTACTTGTATTTGATATAATTTATAATGGCGACTTCTTCACTTAAGTATGCACATTAATATTGTAAGTAAAAAGTGGGAGATTTGATTTTTATTGGATTCTTTGAGAATATGTATCAATAGTACCCTGAATTTGAAAAGCTTATGCTTGCACGAAAGATATCAAACTTATTACTACCTATGTGCATCAAAATTTCGTATGCAGATCATTGTGATATCATGGATTCTAGGCTTGATGATCATAGGCATCAACATCTATTACCTCAGCACAGGCTTTGTGGGATGGATAATCCACAGCACCCTACCTAAAGTTGCAACTGTATTCATTGGGATCCTAGTGTTTCCCCTCATGGCAATTTACATCCTTGCAGTCATCTACCTGATTTTTAGAAAGGACACTGTTGTGACATTTGTGGAACCCACGAAGAATGACCCAGTAGCCCAAATCGAAATGGAGTGTGGGCAACCCAACCCTTGTGGCCCCCCAGTACCCTTCAGAGAGGACTTGGCCGATATACCTTTTCCACAATAGTTAGCAGGCTCTTCAACAAACAAACTAGTTGAGGTCTTTCTTTTTTGTTATTATCTGGCACTGATGTAACATGTGTGGTGTTTTAATGAAGAATAACATAATGTATCATACAGTTATAAGTACATTATAAAGCTGGCTGTTTACAATTTTGAGTTCCATGGTAATTCTCTTCATCTGAAATGCACATTCATTCTTCATCGAATGATTTGGAAACAAATTGTTCTAACATTTTGAGTTGAGCATAAAGCACGAGCCGATGGTCCAAAGGAAATGGCAAGCAGATTCACCAATTAAATGTTTCCTTTGGGATGAATTACTGACTTTCCGAAACCAGACTTCACTATGTTGGAAATGTGTTATCAATGGCATATGACGCAAAGTGAGTTCGTGGGCATCACAAGAAGAAGGTAGAAAGAAATGGGCAGGATAACATTTTCCAAAAGAAAAAATAGGCCATCTGCACCGAACATCAATTTTAGTGTTGTACAACAGAGTTCATTTTTTTTTTTGCTGAATTAATTTTATAATCAAGAGTCTACAAATATAAGGACCTACAATCTGCCGGAGGTATCTTCTATATAGAGCAAAGTTAAAAAGAATGAGAGGCAGATCGATTATGAATGATGACGTCTACGTTATCCATCATCTCTTCCTTTCGGTTCAGTGCAGAAAGCAACGACCAAGAGGAATAACCATCAAGCCCCAAACATCTTGTTTTCGCTCAACCTAAGCCAGAGCTACTAGTACCTGGTACAGGCCTCAACATTGGATGATTAAGAGTCGGCTGGGTGGTCCCTGCCGGATTAAACATGGCATTTGGAGTCGATGAGGATGTCTGTATAGATGTTAAGGGCATCCTAGGTCCCAACCCTAGCATTGATTGCCGCGGCACAAATGGCATGTGGGGATGGACTGATTGGTTGTTGTTGTATCCCGATACACTTGACTGTGAAGCTGAAGGTGACATAAGTTGTTGCCTGTTATTACCAATGTTATTATTCGACATGGAAGGACCAACACCTGCTAAACCCATGGGTGAAGCTCCAGAAGGCCCGAACCCCGTCGACATAAGGCGGGCTCGTTCACCAACCATCCTCTGCCTTGTCTTCTCGACTTGTTCGCATTCTTTCATTAGAAAGGTTTCCACTTCTGCAAACTGCTTTAGCTTCAGCTCCAATCTCTTCAACTGTCACAAACTTAGATTAGTATATTCAACTAATTTGATTTGAGTTCAATTATCAAAGAAAGAAAAGGAACCCACTACAGTAGGCAGCGACCATGTTTTGGACCAAAAACAAATATGAATTCCAGATGAAAAAGAAGGATATAAGAAGGTTCTCATTCTGGCCCACCAAAAACCAGATAACCCTAGCAACTTTTATCAGATACTATTTACTGAATACTGAATGGCACATAATGACTAATAGTTCTCTAAACTTTTAAATAGAATAGATCAGGACATGGTTTTTCAGTAATCAGTTAGAGTCAGATTCTAAAGAGGCTCAACTCCATCTTCACATATCTTCTATTTCTTTCTGATAAAAAATCTTCAACTTCATCTATCGACAATTTAGAGGTATCAACTGAACCACTTTCCTTTACTTTTCCAACTAATAACAAGAATGCGTTTTTTAGAAAAATACACAAATACTAAGAAGGGAACAGTGAAATTAAGTAAATAGTGGTACCTGATGATTTATGATATTAGCAGACAGCCTCTGAATTTCACGTTCTTCATGATCAGCAAACAATTTTGCCTTTATTGCAGCAGCGCCAAGACCAGCTTTGGCAGCAGCTTTAACTTTTTCTGGAGGTACTGGGATCACCCCGGCCTCATTCTGCTGAAGTGAACTTGCAATATTTCCAGAGGCAGGTGAGCCGTTGTCCTCAGAAATAACTGTCAAGGCTGCATGGGCAAAAGATGCAGCAACTCTTGGCCCAACAGAAGATGCCAGAAATGCAACCTACCAAAAGTTTCCACTAGTTAAGTCTGGGAAAAGATTTATTTCTTTCATTAACTTTTTTCAACTCAGAGAACAGAAGGTGAAGTTGTGATGTAGTTGTTTTATTCAGTGAGTTAGATGAAAACAAAACACCACGATCAACAGATTAGTCACCTACCAGGGACATGACTGGATTACCAGAATTCGCAAAAGGGAACATGTTTTCAGAATCAGCATCTTGTGAACAGGATCCTGCAAAGAAATTGAGAAAAAGAGTGAAATTAGGAGGTCTAAAATACATCAAAATTATGTGAAGGATGAGAAACATAAGTAAAATAAGAGCACCTGCTGTATCCCCATTTGAATTTGAATGAAATCTTCCATTAGCATCTTTATTAGAGGAGTTGGAAGAAAGTGGCACGCCTGGAACTTCAATGTTTTCCAGCAGGCCATCCTCCACAGGTAAACGTAGAAAATGAAGAATGCATTGTGCTTTTGACTTTGTTCCAACATGGTCTGCAATTTCATTCCAGTTTTCATTGTATATTTCCATGGCCTCGAGCAGCAATAGGGTTTCTTGATCAGTCCAACTTTCCCCATCTAGATCACCATAATCTTTTGTTGAGTCCACCCGTATGAAATCTATGCTGGAATGACCAACAACAAATCTTCCCTCATGGAAGCAATTAGAGCAGAGCAGTACATCAACCTGAATTTAAGAGATACCAATCAGTACTACAGAGAATAAGAATTCAACCCAACTGTACTGAGCATTCAGCTAATGAATTAGGGTTCAGCTACAAGGATCATTTGTCTCGATTCAAACTTATCTAATGTCACACATTATCTTTTTAATATATAAATACAACTTCTGCTACATCAATTATGTCGAAGATTTTCAAAGGTATTCCGAACACATGCTTGAAATAGACACAGGAGATAGTTACCAGCTTCAATGTTATAGAAACTTTGCAATTGGCAAAGACTAGTCAACATCATACCTCTGACGTATTAGCCTAATTTTAAAAAGATGCCTCTTTATGAAACTATGGCTGATTAAGGAGTGTCAAAATTCAGATTATACCATTTAAAAAGGAGCTATCTACTACCAAAGTGGGATGGTCCTTCTTCCAAAACACCTGTTTAGACCAACATTATGACATTTAAAACACAAACTTCATTTCTATTCATTTACCTATGGATGTTAAGCTTTCAGTCAATTCCTGTAGTTTCATTCAAACTTGAAGAAAATGTTTCATTCATACTTCAAGAAAATATAGTGACTATTTGACAAAATTGTTATAGAAGTATGATATTATGAGATGATAGAGGTATACCTCCTTCTGCGACTGATAGTATACATTGGGAAGTGAACAAGAACAAAAGTTGCAATGATTTTCAGATAGACGCTTCCGAATTGTGTTGTCCAAATCGGAGATATCATCCTCATCACGATGTGGCAATGACGAATAAGCATCAGCTGCCTTCAACATGCATCTGGGCTTGTCAAATTTGATTAAACTATCAATTGATTTTAGAGCAGCTGATGGCACCTGAATCTCGCCATTAATCTCCTCCCTTAAGTAGGAACTCCCATTCCAAGGCTCATAACTGGGTGCTTCAGCACAGTAGTTGATAATTCCCCAATGATCAAGAAAACGCACTATTCGAGTCAAATCGTCAGTACCTAGACGACCCGCTAATGCTAACTTTGTGCAATCAGAAAATGTAAGTCTCTTCTCTGGGTATTCCATGTATTTGGAAACAATTTCATTCCTACTTTGCATGTAAATCTCAGGAGTACAATCTAATGATTTTCCTGAGAAAAAATGAGGCACCACTTGCCTTTCCAGCCGATGCACTGTTGCCGGTGAAAACCAATCTGCTTACAGGGTAATAACAAAAACAGCAATTAACACAAATCTCTATGCACAACAGCCTAGTAAGCATGCAATGCAATCTGCAACAAAGAACTTTCAAAGCTCTCAACATTTTGAGGGCTAAAGATGATGGGAAATAAAGGATCAATATGATCA
The DNA here is from genome assembly GCA_033992175.1 of Spiraea crenata. Classification (NCBI taxonomy): domain Eukaryota; kingdom Viridiplantae; phylum Streptophyta; class Magnoliopsida; order Rosales; family Rosaceae; genus Spiraea; species Spiraea crenata. Next base: position 16,227 of record JAVBHV010000036.1, read on the forward strand.
TGGCCTTATAACAAGGAATCCCGGGCCAATTGCCACAGCAGGTTCCAAATCCCTAGAGACTACCTTTCTCTGAATACAAAAATAAATCTTTTTGTCTCGGAGTCAATAGGAATAGGACTCCAAATATGACCTTTTCCAAATCACATAACTGACATAATGTCAGCCAGGTCAGCACACAAACCAGGTAACAACGATCACTTCAATCATTTGCCTACCATGATCTTTCCACATAAAAGAGTGCAAGCAAGATTTGTTCAGATAAAGCAACCTTGTAAAGAGTTAATAAATGTCATAACATTCTAATCAAAACTTTCCAGAAGCTTTATTGCACACACAAAGACGAAAAAAAGTAAATTCGCAGTACACAAAATTCCGAAAAAACAAACCCCCTCCAATAACCATTTCTGCAAATTAAGGTCCAACAGAAGATCAAAACCAATTCCACAACCTCAGCAGCAGTTTCATGTCGATAAACGAGGCAGCAACAATTAATGCAAACCATCAAACCCCCAAATTCCAATCGGCAAGTAGTTCTAACAATGATTTGAAAATGACCCCAATTTCGAAAGAGCTTACTATGACATTAAACCCAGAAATTCTACAACTTCAGCAACTCTTTGCAACTCTCTTGAGCTCAAAAACAACTAAACATAACTAAAGAGATAACTAAACAAACACATTACCTGCGTGCATTGGAACCACAAGAACTCTGCTCCCAAACCGCTTAACAACCCCACGGCCCTCCATAATCGGCGGCGGAGTAACCACGTACGACGCCGCTCCGCCGTCCGCACGGTCCGGATCCAGTGCCGGACAATCGGCCGGCACGGCGGACAACGCTTGGAGCTGACCATACGACACATTCTCCAAGCAAATCGAGCTGGTGGGCCCTTTGCTGTCCCCGCCCCACTGATTGGCCCGCTCCATCGCCACGATGGCAAGGACCGACGAGTGCGGCCGGTTCACGGTTCGCAAAACGACCGGAGGGAAGTCGTTTTGGCGGACCCCACCGTCGAGGACCTCGGTCTCGCCGGAGCTGAGATCGGGCGCGGCGGCGGAGGGTTGGGGGTTAAGATGGGGCTCCTCGGAACCGTCGTCGTTCTGGTCCAGCTCGTTGTCGTCTCCGGCGGCGGCGCCGTCGTCGTCGTCGTCTTCTTCGTCGGCGTCGCGCTTGGCTCTGCGAATTTGGGGGTCGCGCTTCCGCTTCCGCCATTTACCGCGCGAATCTGAAAAAGAATTGAAAAATAAAAAAACTGGGCAGTGCGAATTGATGATTTTGCAATCGATTGAAATGTAAAAGTTTGAATTTTGAGGGAGAAAATTTGGGAAGGGGTTTTTAGGGTTGAGGAATTTTTTTTTACCTGAAGGAGAAGCTGGCATTTTTGGAGGAGTGAGAAGAGAGAGTGGAAATGGAGAATTTGATTGGCGCACAAAAAATTGAATCAAAGGCGCGCAGAGCGGAGACGCAGACAGACAAGATAGAGTGTGTGTAGGGCTCTTTTCTTTCTCTCCTCCTTCTCTGCTGTTCAGCTGTGTGTGTGTGTTTTTGTTCTGCTGAGAGCAAAATTCTAGTTTTCAGGAATTTTTATCCCTTTTTCTTTTCTTTTTATTTGGGTTTCTGTATTTACTTGACCTTTTCTCTTCTTTTTTTCTTTTTTTATGACGACACGTCGTTCATGCAATAAATAAGTTATAATTTTAAAAATTGTTTATACTGAGTGTCGTTTATACACGAAAGAAATTATAATTACATATGATAGCATATATGTATCACTTGTTTACAATGCACATCATACATGTAATATATAAGTTATAATTACAATAATTGCATACACTTGGTGTCGTATGTGCACGAAATAAGTTACAAAAATTCTTTCCTTTTTCTATGTTTTAAGGTAGAGCACATGTCGCACACATAAATTTTGATTTTTGTTTACTGTGTTTGGTTGCCAACAGATATAAGTCTTTCGTGTTTGGTTGTCAACATATGTAGAGCTCAACAACCAGACACAAAAACCTATATGTTGTTTCAGGGTTATGTAGTTACAACTTACAGGTTATGTGTAGTTGCAGGATTCATGTTCTTGCAGGTTTATTTAGGACTGCATGAATGAATGCATCAACAAATTATCATATACTAACTAATAAACTAGCAAAAACATAAGTACTAAATTAAGAGAAAATATGCAATGATGAAACTTTATACGGTTGTTGTAAAAATAATGTGTAGATGCTATCCACTTACAGAAAAAGATAGTTTTGTATTGGACATCGAAGGGTGAGACAGATGTATTATTTATCTAAAAAATTTATTCCAAAAATAGCAAGTTTTTTTTTCTTTTCAAAAATAGCATTTTTGTGTTATTCATCTACCATTTAGTTTACACTATAAGTAAATAGCGATAAAGGTGGCTGATGTAGAGCCTTCTTGCCATAAAACCATGAACACCATTCTTTTGTAAGAGGGAGATTAGTGAGAATTCATATCCTCAAGTGTGATTGTTTTTGGGTGATTTTATCCACACCCATCAATTTGATCTTTTCACCCAATCTTATTTTAAAACTCATCATCAATTTTCGTTAGTTTGAATTTTATCACTACACCCATTTTGTATTTCTAAAATACCCCTTACTCAATATTGAATTTGATTTTTACACCATCATTAATCTATGTGACATCTTACTTAGAGAACTTGTGCAAGAAATCTGAATTTGGTTGCTCAAAAATGGGGTGTTCATGAATAATTCGAAAATATTAATTTAGCTAATTTAGAGAACTTGGATGACGTACAGATGCAATTTCTATCTAGTTTACTAGATTCTTTTAATGACATGGAATTATCAAAATCTGCAGAAATCAACTTTCAACCATATTCCCAATGTATGGCATTATGCATCGTAGTGTGTTTCAAATTCAAAGTGAAATCAAGCATTCACAATTCTTTAGGTGACAACCCTTATCACCACCTCACAACATTTTTTTTTTTTTTGGAAAATATACTGAATTTTATTGCAAGAAACAATAAAATTACAAGGAGTGAACCAGAGGATCACAATACGTACGTAGGACGAAAAACACCTAAGCCGAGCAAAGAGGCACACCCTCCTAAGTTAACAACCCAGAACCATGAGACCAAAACACCCTAGCACATAAAAAACTCCCCTACAAATTAACTAATGACAGCTTTCCAATCAAACCACACTAAATAGAACGATAAATTTTTAAACTCAGAAGAGATTGAAGCCCATAAGGATGACCACGTACGGACTTTCACCCATAAATCTTCTCTTCTTGTACCCAAATACTCGTCGAACGTTAATCTATCCCTCTCCAACCAAACTGCCCACAAGATGGCCGCAATGAGCATCTCCATAACACCTTAACTTTCTTCCTGTTGGTTCATTTTTAATATTAATTGAATTTTTATTACCATTTAGTGAAAATTAATTGGGTGCCTTAGTGGTCATTTACTTAGGGCTCGTTTGGCACGCAGGCAGGGCTGACAGGACTGATCCTGGGATTAGCTTGGACTGGACTGGACTGGCTTATACCGGACTGAGTCCTGACCCTTGTTTGGTGCTGCATTGGACTAAAAAGTTATCCTGTCAAAATAGTGATGACCTATGTTTGGTGTTGTCTCGAACTAAAATGTAGTTACTATAATGCATATAAATATTTAATGTGGTTTAAGCATTTTTCAACCCAAATTTGAGACTAACTATATGAAAAACGAAAAAAACTCATTTTGTTTTTTCTCATGACAAAGTTATGAATCACAACAGATTGATGCTTGCAGGTGTTTTGAAGCCATGAGGAGTGTGCGGTACAGAGTGCAAATAGAGAACATGTCAAAAGTAAAAATTGAAGGTCTGCATTAATATGGAAAACAGATTTGATTGATGTAATAAAATTGCTATGAGTACAAAGTATTCAAACTGAACTGCAATCTAGAGTACAACTTGAAAGGAAAAATCAAATCCTATACTGACTCAGGAGAGCCCTGTAAGAAACATCTCCTGCTCTGCTCACTGACTAAAAGAAGTGGTGATCATATTGAGTCAAGATTATCAAAATTTCGATCTAGCAATGGCCTTGCCTTGGAGCAAATCCTTGGACCCCGTAATAAAGTGGATAAACCATCCATGTTCTTCAATCTTTCTTATCCAACTATGCAGTATTAATCCGCCAGCTAGCATCAGCATACGAACCACTCCATGTTTAGTAATACAGAACTGAACATATATGACCAGTAAATGGGTGACAATAACCAACTTTAAACAATCATATAGCCAGAAACATGCTTCGTTGACGGCCAATGCAAGACAGTATGCAGCACATTTCCGTTTGCAACTTATACTAAACTCTATCCAGAACTTCCATTTACAAACAAAACCCTTGCTCATTCAAAAAATCATCTTTCAGGATTCATATTTGGTTTAAACTGAAATATAAATATACGATTTCGAACACAATACTCAGCTTATAAGTTATCATGAGAGTCGGCTAAAGTAAAATCACAAAACAAACAACAAAATAAACACTGATTCTTATGAGAACCTAACCACTCACTAAGATGGACGCCCTCCTACCAGTTAGCTAACAATCTCATATCAATTCATACACGTAAGAAAACATCACAATCACATAAGAAATTCTGCAACAGAAGTTCAAAGGTTCAAACACAAGTATGGCAACTGGCAAGAATTTCTCTTTGAAAGTAAACAATAATATCCACCCTGCATCCATGAAATTTCGAACTAACCTTCAAACCAACAGACCATCCTATCAGTAAGGAGAAATACCACAACATTTACATTGTGTCATGAAGAAACAAAAGTTGAGAGAATTACCCATAATTTTAATTCAATCAAGCAAACGAATTTGGGATCCCGAACTCACCGCCAATTAATTCAATCGTCCAGGTGCCACCCCAATTCTTCTCTGATCTTGCCTTCAACTTCGGCTCCGGCGACAATTGCGACTTCAAGCTCACCTTCGACGACTTGATGGACCTCTATCTCTCTTCCGAGACCGACGAAATGGACTTCCTCATCCCTGACGGCTTCCATCCAATCCAACGCCACCGTTAGATTCCGGTTTGAGGAGCGGCAACGGATGGGTCTTCCGGTTTGAGACGCGGCAACGGGAGGAGGACGGCGGCGAGTATGAGGCGCGGCAATGGATGGGTCTGGAGGTCGTCTTCTAGCGTCGGCCTCACAACCTCGCTATTTAGCAAGGCACTTACGGGGCTCGCTGTTTAGCGAAGCCAGAAAGGAAACGCGGGTGTTATTTAGCACCATTTAAATTAGTCCAGTATACACCAAACACAGGCCCTTAGAGTCTTCTAGCCCTTTCATTTCCTTGTGCCGTTTGCCTTCTTGAAACCTCCTTTTGATTAGGAGTAATTTGGCTTCATGGCCATTACTACCTTAGTAACTCATGGGTGATCTTGGGGGCCTATATATAGAGGTCTCCTTCATCATTTTTGTATAATCTCTTTCACCTATATCCCTCTACAACCATATATTTTCTCTTGTGTTTTAATATTGGCCAAAGAAAGGTGTTCTTGTGGTGGAGCTTTGGACTCATTCCCTTGTGCAGAAAGGTGTGAGTCATACAACGATACATTTGGGTTGTTGTATCCTGGAGGGGACGAGTCAAGAGATATACTGCTGCATTGGTGGGCTTGAATCTCCTTAAAGAGAGCGAGATATCCGCGCCTCAACCTAGTTGTCTACGTGCTTCTTGGAAGAAGAAATTATTTGCATTTGTAATTTCTTTGTAATCAATTCCCCAACACTTCCCATTAGAGCATTTCCACCCATGCCTCAAGGGCAAGAGGCATGGGCAAGAGGCAAGAGGAAAATGTTGCCCTTGTAAAAATTGGAGTTTCCACCGGTGCAAAAGACACCTTTTACTGCTGAGATTGAGAGGGCAAGGGTCGGAGCAAAAGGCAGCTTTCTGCATCTGGGCCCGCCTTTGGGCAAGCTGACGTCAGTGCACTAACTTCTTTTTTTATTTTTTTCTGTCAGGCGCGTGCAGAGGACGCGCCAGCTGGGCGCGTGGGTGCAGGAGTTGTCGGCTCCAACGGTCACCTGCGGTAGTGGATGCTGATGTCAGCACCAATGACTCTTTTACTATTTTACTGTTCACCAACGGTATTTTTTTACATGTCTATTTTGTAGGAAGATATCACACAAACATATTACAAAATAGAAGCAAAAACCAACAAGAATTTCGTCAACAAGGCTTGTTGGGAGATTGTGAAGCATAGTCATCGATTCAAAATTGTAGATGATATGCCACTCAATATCAGTACTAACATTCCCAACGAAGATGACCCTCGCCACCCAAAATCTATCCGATGATGGCACCCCAATTAGGGTAACAAGGCCTCAAGGGAGAAGAGCGGCAAAGGAAGCTAGATCGGCAAAGAAGAAAACTCCCAGTGAGAATTCAAAATTCTTTGAACAACTTGCTTTGCAAGGTACAATCAATATTGAAGATAACAGGGCAAGAGAAGAGGTAAGAAAGGTGGAATTCCGAATTAATGCGGAGCAACTTGCCATTTCAGACGAAAAGGCCCAAGATTATCAAACCATGTCAATGGATACCACCAAGTTTTCTCCCCTAACGGCTTCCTATTGGCAGGGAAAACGTAGGGAAATCATGGGGAGAGAATTGTTTCCCATTGATGATCCTAACATGGGTGGATCGTCAAGCATTGGCCAAAGTGCACATGCACCATACTACCCACAATCAAATTGGAATGAGAGGGTTGAAGAATAAGTTGCATCAATTATCCATTATTATTTTGTATTTAATTTCCGCAAGAAAGTCATTTTAAATTTATGTAATGGTTTTAGCTTTTAAATAAAATTGTTATATTATTCAACTATCAAATGTTTTCAACTAACAAATTTATTCAACATTTATGGCATGCATGTATCGAAAAACCGAATGAGATCTTTAGTCATCTATCATAATTAAACATTTCTAAGTTAAACTATCTTTTTTGGTTCAAAAATTTTTTTTAAAAATGAATTAATGAATAGTAATCACCATTGCCCTTACCTTTTGCGGGTGGAACAAAAAATGAAAGGCGATTACTATTATGGTGGGCCAACCATGAATAGTGTCCACCTTTTGGGAATATTCCTTGCCCTTTGCCTCTTGCCTTGAGGCAAAGGGTGGAAATGTTCTTACCTGGTGCATTTTGAAACTGTAACATCACGGATGCCACATCCCGAGCATTGACCCAACTGATCCCAAACTACCTCACAACATTTCATTAAAGTAAATCCTATACCTTGAGCGTGGAATCTTTGCTACCATAGTAGCCTGCTATCTGCCGATGAACATGGCTAGGGTTATGTTAATGATGTTGGGCGTAGTGATCAATTTAATATTTTATTTTATGTCTATAAGTGTAATTTTGTATTAAAGTAAAATAGTAATTTAACAAATATAATGAATGATGAGTATAAAGATCAATATGATGGGTACGGATAAAATCACCCTTATTCTTTGTACAATATTTTAGATAAAGAAAGAAACTATTGCTACCCCGAGGATTAGACCTATTCGCCGAACCTCACAAGTGTTGTGTCTTATCTATTTCCATTACTAGTATATTTTGTCTATTTCACAACAACATCAATAAATATAGGTCTTTTGAATTTGGTTGTCAAAAGAAAAAGAAAAAATTATTCATGGTTCTTTTGTCTTCTAAAATTTTGAGGAAGGCTTGGGTGGGATAAAAGACTTTACTTCATAAAAGGTAAAATGTCAATTATAGGAGTATCTATTTATCTTTATGTGGGGAAATTGAAAGTCCGCAACTCATATGAGATGTTAGCGTTTTCACCAAAACTTTAAAATCCCCGGTAATCAACAAAATAAAAGAATAAACACGAAACAAATCCACATATATCAACATACGCGCTACAAGATGTCAAATGCTGCAGAAATTTCACACACCGACCAACAAAGAAAGCAAGGTCCAGAAAATAAAAGGCTTATTATTACATACATAACATAGGCAGTGGAGAAGTGAGGTTTTTCAAGGGCTCGAAAATCAACAGCCGTAACCGCCGGCATCGCAAATGATAAACAGATGAGAGCACCATGCTAGGGCTTTCACCAATAATTTCAAAGCTTTGCGACCAGCCCCGGGGCGATGTTCAGCATGTTTCTTAGGTTCCGGGTCCAGTCCAGGCACTTCCCTGATATCCACTCACTGGTAAAAGGTCAATCAAATTCCATGATCTCAAGAACTATAAAGCCAATACATCCACAACCAAAAACCCACCCACACCAGGAAAGCAGCCGCCTCCCCTTCCTCCTGGTGCCAATACAAGTAGAAGGGGTGCCTGCGGCGGAAAAGTGGTATTGCACCTTGGGGTGGATATAGAGGTGCGCCATGAAGTGCATCTAATATTTTTAAAACTTACCTCAAGACACAATGAATCTGAGTTACCTACTTAGAGAAAATAACTAATTTGCTCTATCCAGACAATGTCCAAAAGAAAATAAACCAGCAGGACATGGAAATTACCCTATAAGCTCTTTTGCCAGGTACAAGAATCAAGGCTGTGATTGTTCTTGGCAGAAATTTCAAAGTACGGCAGACAAACATCGTCTCCCAGCTTCAATTGAGAGATAAGATCCATGCCTCCCGGTTCATTGCCATACAAAACAATCGGAACATTCTCATACATCCTATACAACCCACAGGAAAACAGAAAGATAAGCTACTTACAAATGTTTACCAGTTGATATTCAGAAGACAAAAAAACCATATATGCTTGGAATGAATCAATATACAATATCAGATGAAAACATACCTGCAGAGACGACGGTACACGGAGATAGAATTAGCATTTTCATCCAACACGATAATGCCCTGTGGGTCGATACTGATAACACCAAAAAAAAAAAAAAAAACAGATATGCATTAGAAAAGACAGTAACAATTCCAGATCAATGTCGTGCACATTACCAAATTACTCGAACCACTTCAAGCATCATTTTTCATTAATGGTTCGAGTCCATTCACCAAGAATAACAAAGATCAATACAAATCATGTATCTTTTTTCATCAACTTTGGAGCTCATTAACCAAGAATAATGAAATGGGCTACCGGCCAATTTAATTCAAACGAGGTTTTGATAATTCTCTCGTTTCAATTAAAAAATGGTTTATGTAGTCAACAGGAGCTATCTTACAGGATTAGAGGGAGAAAAAACCCGCCTCCATCGTTGTCTCGCGCCTTTCAGAAGTTCAAGAAACTGAGATTTTCAGCTGGATTCACGAATCAGGACCCAAAGTTTCATGACGAGGCGGTCGATCGGGGTCGTCACCGGAGGTGCGCAGCAGCAGATCGGACGACTTGGGTTGCAGGAAAATCGGAGGGATTATAGCAAAAGGCATCGCCATAGAGATTCAGGGTTTATGGTGATCGGAAATAGGGGGTATCTCGACCGAAAAGTCAACTAAGAGGCGGTGGACGCCGGAGAGTGGCCGGGAGGGAAGAGCCTTGCATTTGAGTTACAAAGTGCGGGGAGTGAGGAAGGAGAACTTAAGTGTTTTTTTTTTTTTTTTGTCAAAAAGGAGAACTTATGTTTAGTGAAGTGGGGGTTGGATACAATAAGAATGATTTTTATTTTTTAATAAGTTTATTAAAATGCGTAGGAATTAAAATTTAGGATTATTGACACACAAAGACAAAGAAAACCACCTATTTCTATCATAGAACACACAATTCAAATGCTCTCATACAAGGACAAAACATAAACTTATATATTAAAAAATAGAGAAGTACCCACGCGCACCCGGATCTCCATCACCACGCTTTCTTCCTTATCTCCTTGATTTTCACTAGTCTCACCAAACCCAATAAAACACAATTCCACCGCCATTCTGCTCGTGGATTCTCACCAATCTCACCAAACCCAATGTAACCCACTTCCACTACCTCATTATGAGCACCATTTCTTATATTTATTTACCCATTTTGTTTATTTGTTTTGGATTTTACACACAAGATGAGGGATTTCTTTGGGTTTTTCATTGTGGCCAGCGCCCTTGAAGAAGGAAGTGAAGGCGGCGGAGCGGGCGAAATCGGAATGGGTTTTTGAAATTTCGATTGAGTTTTGATTTCTTCGTGTTTTGAATCGATCGAAGTTTGGTTGTTTCGACGGGTTCGATTTGGTGAAGCTTTGGTTGTGTGGGAGTTTTGAGTTGTGTGAATGTTGGAATTTGGATTTGTTGGAATTTGAATTGGAGGATTTATCTTCTTCGTGGATCTGTTGGATTTCGGCATGCATTTTTTGATTTTGGGTTCAAATTCGAGTTTGGTGGAGTCTGTTTTGTAAATTAGTTAATTCAATTTTTGATTTTTAAACTTGTGGAATCGGTTTTTTTTGTTATGTGGTGTTCTAGATGCAGTTTTTATGTTGATGCTGCAAAAAAGTGTTGATTTTTTTTGTGAAAATTATTGTGCTGGTATAACTGTTATTAATTATTTTTGTGTTGTATTAACTGTTTTTGTGTTGTATTAACTGTTTCTGTGTTGGTATTAATTGTTTCTGTATTGTAACAAACTGTTTTTGTGTTTATGTGTGGTATGAACTGTTTATGTGTTTGTATAAACTGTTTCTGTGTTTGCATGAACAGTTTCTGCGTTGCATGAACAGTTTCTGTGTTTCTTGGATGAACTATTTCTGTGTTTGCATGAACTGTTTCTGTGTTTTTGTGTCGCATAACTGTTTCTGTGTTTTTGTGTGGTATGAACTGTTTCTGTGTTGGCATGAACTGCTTCTGTGTTTGCATGAACTGCCTCTGTGTTTGCATGAACTGTTTCTGTATTGACATGAACAATTATATATTAGCGAAACTGTTTCTGTGTTTGGCATAACTGTTTCTGTGTTTAGTAGAAAGTGTTTTTGTATTTGGCATAACTGTTTCTGTGTTTGGTAGAAACAATTAACTATTTCTGTTTTTGGCAGAAACCGTTGTGTTTGATAGAAAGAACTGTTTCTGTGTGTTGACTTTCAAGTGTGTGTACTGTTCAAGCGCGGTACTATTCACGCGTGTGTGGTATTGTTCACGTGCTCATGTTTGATTGGTCCAATTATTATTGTGTCCTTGTAGGAAATTATTTAAAATAGTTGTCCTTACATAGAATTGGAGTATTTTTTTTGTCCTTAGGGGTCATTGTCTTAAAATTCCCCCTAAAAGACCAAAAATCTCCTCAATGATTGAGAATCAGATACTCAAGTTCCTCTTGAGTAAACATGCATTTATAGGGATGAAGGGTATTGTCACTTGGAATAACCATTTATTACTTATAAATTACATGAGGTAATAATTTGAAATTATAGGAATATAATGATTTATTACTTACAAATTATATAAGCGAATAACATAATTAATATATCTAAACGGCCAATTATCACCTAATATCCCTGTGGTGGGAGGGGACTATCAATTTCACCCCTGTGGTGAAAAAACTCTCAATCAAGCCCCCGTGGTGGATCTCTGTTAGCAATTCACCCCAATTTGAGAATTCCGTTCAAATTCTGTCAAACAACAAGGGCAAAAATGTAATCTAAATAACTATTAATTTAATGACAAATTGGAAAAAAAAAAAAAAAAAAAAAGAACAATGCAGAAACAACTCATATCCGACGGCGGCAGACAAATTGCAGTCCTGCTTGTTGGCTGCAGCATCCGTGGTGCCGCTGGACAGCAACTGGACGAGCCTCTCGTCGTCGACGGTGAGCCCCAACGGCGTCCTCAGGTGGTTTATACCATACTTCAAAAACTTACGCACTTTCGTAGCCGGACGTCTGCAATTCCTGACCCATTCCATTGCGACCGTTGGCTTGGGGGTTATCGCAACCAAGGGTGTCTTTTCCTTTGGTCATCAATCACCTTCTAATTGCTAAACATCAAACTGCTCTCTCTCTTTCAACTTAAATCAATATCAATTCAAGTCTTTATGCGGATACAGAAGCAACATCAAGAAGTGAAACCCAGAATAGCGATAGCAACAGAATAACTATTTCAATGTCAAAATTCAAATACAAAGAGAGATCGATGTAATCAATATCCACAACAAAATCAGCCCCATATAAGCGAGAATGCGACCATTTAATTACGAAAATGAAAGACCCACTGGCCAAGATTATGAAACAACCAACAATAACCACTCAAATTGTGTGTAGATTAAGAAAATCCTATCGGGGATAACAACGGTAGCCTCTTTTTCTTAAAAACAAAAGTTATTGAGTGACAAAACAAGTAGCCCTGAGGACGCCGTTGGGGCTCGCCATTGACGACGAGAGGCATGTCCGATTGCTGTCCAGCGGCACCACAGATGCAGTAGCCGACAGGCGAGGACTGCAATTTGTCCGCCGCTGTCGGATCTGAGTTGGTGGTGCCCTTTTCTTTTTCTTTTTTCCAATTTGTCATTAAATTAATAGTTATTAAATTACATTTTTGCCCTTGTCGTTTGACAGAATTTGAACGGAATTCTCAAATTGGGGTGAATTGCTAACAGAAATCCACCACGGGGGCTTGAGTGAGAGTTTTTTCACCACAGGGGTGAGATTGATAGCCTTCTCCCACCACAGGGATATTAGGTGATAATTGGCCTATCTAAACCGTGTGCGGATGTGTCGCACCAAATACCATTTTCTAACTTCCCTGGTTTTTAAACCCCAAACTACAGACGAAGATCTTCTGTTTTGAGTCCATCTCCCATTCCCCTTCCATCTTTCTTATGCCGACATGTGTCCTTGATTAAAACAAAAACTTAACCAGAGTTAATTCCTTCTTTTTTGCTTTCTCTCCTTTTTGTCCTTTATTTCTGTCTTCTTCCCTGCCTGTTCTTTCTTCCTTCTTGATCCGCGACAACTTTCATCGAGCCAACAGCTCACCCTCGACTCAATCCAGTTTCCCTCTCATCGCTCAACACCAAAGAAAACAAAATCCAACATCGAATCTCGAATTTTTTTACAATTTGGTTCATATCATCCACATGTATGTTGAAATTATTATCTAATATCTAACATTCGATCTGAATTGTGAAATTGTGAAATTTGATTGAGAAGACTGGGTGTTCATGCGCTTGCGGAGGAATCACATTTCATCTTCTGGTGGACAAGGCCGCCGGAGAGGGCGATCTCCTTGCATCGGAAGACGACCAGGGAGACGCGGTTGCGAGCTCTTTGGTGATTTTCAATGCCAGTCTGCCGAGCATGTGGTGGTGGCCGTTGATCTCGACTGGCGGCGTTGTTGAGGGGGAAAAAAGGAAAGAGAAGAAAGAGGAGGCAGGAGAGAAGAAAGAAAGAACACGCAAGGAGGCTCGCAGAAAGAAGGAAAGAAAAAATTAATCATGGTTAAGTTTTTGCTTGATTCAAGGACACGTGTCGGCATAAGAAAGATGGAAGGGGAATGGAAGATGGACATAATTTCTTGTTGGGAAATGTAAGTTTCCTTGAAGCCCAAACCCCATCTTGAGTGAGGAAAACCAAGAAAAGACGGAAATTATACTCATCAAAGCCGGTCATGGTGATTTGACCAAAAAAAAAAGCCGGTCATGGTGATGATTTTGGTAAGCACACTCACCTGATTTCAAAAGAGGAAAACATATATGTGACTAGTTCGATACTTACTGGTTCGATTCTAGCATATAGGAACTATACAGGCCATGAACAAGTAGCTCATCTTTCCATTTAAAACACATCAGCAAAAAAAAATTAAAAAAATGTTCTAGCCAGCATTGTAAGACGCAGTATTGTTCTAGCAGACTATGCAAAAAATTGAATCAAAGAGAGGAAATCTGTTCAGCGACATGATGTCAATAGGAAACCTCCAATAAGTAACCACACAACAACCTGAATTATAACGTACATGACCCAGAATAAGTTTCAGTAACTTAACGACATCACGATAAATTGAGCCTCATTAACCATGCAAGCCACAAAGTATATAAACTCGGAGAGCATTGTTCGAGGTTTTCGAAGGTTTCCAAGATCAACAGCCGTCACTGACAGCATGGCATGCTTCAAACAGATGAGCGCCACATGCTATGGCTTCCAACACTGACTTCATAACTTTGCCCCAGCGACGCTTAGGTTTCTGTTGATTCACGAAATGTAGCTCATTGTTCCTGTACAGGCGAATTGCAACGCAGACATTAAGTTTCAGCTCTCCACTCGCATGCTAAGAAAGTTAACATAGCAATAGACAGTTAACAACCACTCCCTCAACCGAAAACAGAAAGTGCAAAACATAGGGGCATCTCTGTATCCACCCATTAACAAACGATGAACCAAAACTACGATGCCTCTTTAAAAAGAAATCCTAAAGCCAAGACATCCCCAACAAGCCCACACACCCCGCCAGAAACCAGCCCCCTCACCTCACATGCCGAGGAGGGACAGGTACAAGGTCGTCCCTGGCGGAATACTGGCATTGCTCTTTTGAGGGTGGATATGTAGTTGCACAACGAGGTGCACCCAAGTATTGTACAAACATAAATAAGAGTTTCCAATTTGTAGAAAATGACTAACTTGCTAATTCCAGACAATGTCCAAAAGAATGTAAATCAGCAGGATATGGAAATTACCTAGTAAGCGTTTTCGCAAGGTACAAGAATGGTTCGTCAAGACTGTAATTGTTCCTGGCAGAAACTTCAAAGTAGGGCAAATAAATACCATTTTCCAGTTCCAAAGGAGACAGCTGCGGCTGGTTGCCACACAACACGATGGGAATGTTCTCATATACCCTATACAACATAAGGTGAAGAACAAAGATAAGCTGCTTATTTCACAAGACAATCTAGCAGTTAATCTCAGAAAAATTTATATGCTAATAGAAACAATATGCTACCTGGAGAGACCGCGACACACCCTGGCATAGTTATCAAGTTCATCAAACACGATAATACCATCTGGGGGGGCAATACTGATAACCAGCAAAAAAGATATAAACTTGAGGTGAAAATAAAGACAATGCAGATCAGAAAAATCAGGCAATTTACTCTTCATTCACAAACAATAATGAAATGGAGTAACGGCAAACAAATCTAGTTAACTATTAGAAGCTATGGAAATTAAAATCATACAGTTTCAGAGGTAGATCAATTATCGTAAACACCAATAGTTTAAACAGAAGACTTGCAATCTTAATTAACGATTAAAAAACTCATGAAGTTGAGATTTCAGCTTAATTTCACGAATCCGGACCTATCAAGCCCCATGGGGGGGGGCGGGGGGGGGGGGGGGGGTGCCGGAACAGGGGGGGGGGAGAGGGGGGGGGGGGGGGGGGGGGAGGAGGGAAAAGAAAAAAAACGGTAGGGCTAAAAGAGACAGGGGGAAAAACCCACCGCCGCGGGACGGAGGAGGAGAAAAAAAAAGAGAGAGCTGTTGTAAACTGTGTTTAGTTATGACTGTGTAAACCTAGAAGTAGGATTCCTATTAGGACTCTATGTATTAATGAGGCCCATTAGGGTTTCCTAACCCTGGGAATCCTCCACTATAAATACAAGCACTATACAAGGGGTAAACACACATTCAGATATGAATCCCCATATTCTGACATCTCTCTATTTCTCTCTACAACACGTTATCAGCACGCTCCTCCACTGTGCTTACGGAGTTTGAAGGTTTTCTGAATGAAGAAAAATCGCAAAAGAAAACAAAAAAAAAAAAAAAAAATCTGTTTTTTGTTTTCCGGAGCCGCTGGAAACCGCCAGCCAAGCCCAGCACCAAGCCGCCGAGCCGCAGCCACCCAGCGCCCAAAGACGACGACGTTTCCTGTCGTCTTCTGCAGCGCACTGCCGCGACGCGATAGCACCAAGCGCCGCCACCTCCTGCCGCTCGCGCACACCGTCGACATCGCCGCCGATCGCCGCGTCTCCGCCGGCCTCTGCAGCACCATCGTTGCCGACATTCGAGAGATCTCACGTCGGATCCAGCGTCGCCGCCCGCCGCCACGGCCACCGCACCGCCGCCGTGCCCCCAGCACGCCCAGCAGCCCACCGCACCGCCGCCATGCCCTTGCAGCTCCCTCGCCGCTCCACCGCCTCTCGCACCCGCTGGAGCTCCCATTGTGATTGTTCGGAGGCATCAGCCGAACGAGCACAGGGGTTGCCACTTTTTGTTCGGAGCAGCTCACCGAACGCACAATTTGTAAATGTAACAAGATTTGCGGATATGTCCAGTTTTGGCAGATTTGCAGATATAGCCGGTTTTGGCAGATTTGCAGATGTAGCCTGTTTTCAGATTTGCCTAGTTTGGGCGGATTTGGGCCATTTTTCACACTTGGGCCGGGTCATGAAGGAAAAACACCAGTCGTGGACCATAGTCACGGCTCGTATACCGGGGTCCTCTGGGACTCCACAAAATCGGTTCCTGATGGGAGCCAAGAAAAAATGCAAAACACCAGTCGTGTACAATAGTCACGGCTCGTAAACGGGGTCCTGCTGGGACTCCACCAAAGAAACATTGTTCCTGAGGGGAGCAAAAACGGGGTCCTGCTGGGACTCCACCAAGCTGTACGTGCAGCTTCAAGGTTCCTGTGAGGAGCCGAGCCGACATCCAGCCGCGCAAGCCGCGGCTCGAATTGAAACAAAACCCAGGGGTCCTGCGGGGACTCCATGTGAGCTGGTTAAGCCGGTAGGCCGCCAGGCTGACCCCGCGAGCCGTCGGCTGACCCGCGCCAGCTCTGCCCAGCTCAGCAAACGCTCGAACAGGGCTCCCATGTTGTTCGGATGTTCTTCCCTAACGCACGCGAACAAGGCTTCCCAAGCTGTTCGAATGTCTTCCCCGAACGCGTGTGCAAAGGCCCTTCAAGCCGTTCGGATGTCTTCCCCGAACACGCGCGCAGACAGCCTTTCAGCCGTTCGGATGTCTTCCCCGAACGCCAGGGCATCGCACATTGGGCCAAATATGGATTGGGCTGGTGCCAATTTTGTGCCTCTGTTTGGGCCATTTGCACACAAGTTCGGAGCCCCTTACCGAACAGTACCCATGGGCTGCGCAATCGTTCGGAAGCCCAAACCGAACGCGCGCATGGGCTAGTGCCACTTGGGCCAATTGGGCTGGAATTCCCCAAGAACCCTAAATGGATTTTCCCAATTAATTTTGGGCCAACTATGTGTGGGCTGTAATGGGCCCTTGTTTTTGGGCTAGATTATTGTTTCCCAACAATAATAAATTGGGCCTTGAGGATGTATTTCCCCTCATTCCTTTCAATTGGATTTCATTCCAAATTGAAACCAAATGGCTCCACACAATGCATGCGGATTTGAAGGACCAAATAGCATAACTTTTGCGTTAGACTCGCGCACTTTGGCAATGCGCTTGAGTACGCAAATATTATGAACTGATTGTTCATACAAAAGTCTCGAATTGAAGTTTCGAGCATAGAAACATGATGTTTCCTAAAACTCACCACGCATGGTGAAACTTGAAGTTTCCATGCCTAAATCCGAGAGAAATCTTCCGTCGTAGAGATTTTCATCTCGCCGGATTCATGGCAGTAAGGACCTTGAGCTCTCAGCTAAGACCTTTGAGACCGCGCCCACCAAATGGTTTCCCCCATTGGCGCCGTCGATGCCAGTATTGTCAGTTGTTTTGTTTATGAACAAAACTAACGCTCGTCTCTTGTTCAGAGATCACGAGAAGCATGATCTCTTGATCTACTTGCCTAAAGCAAGACATGATTGGCAAAACTTATGTTTCAAGACTCGAAGTCTGTGAATAAACATACGTTTGAAGTTTGTAGAATCTGACCCCTCATTGGGCTATGCAAGCCGGACTTGACCTAGAATGATCTCCTAAAGAAGATCTTCTCGACTTTCTATACTCCTATTGTGCTCATGAAGCAGCAATATAGCGAGTGAAAGTTCATCAAGTCCCTGGATCCGATTAGTGCTTTGTTGTTCGCTGAAAAGCACAACAGCTCGCGTCCCATTAGCTCGAACCGCTCCCTTGCCTAGAGCAAGCATAAGGGTTTTCTAGGAGCTCAAACCGCGATTCTTTGGCACCAAACTTCAAGAGTTAGGGAAATGTTCATCCTTCCCAATCCCAACATAACCAATCATATGCTATCGTGGTAGTGGTACATCCATTAGTTGCGCACTCATAGCGCCCCTACTAATGTTGATTATGAGTACAACTCCGATATGCAACCCAAGAGAGACATGGAACGGCCTTGTTGGCCAATGATTATGTAGCAAACTGAGATTTTGCTCCCTCATTCGGATTTAGTTCAGTATTTGGTGCTTGTTTTAGTACTTGTATATTGTTCTCGAATATCAATTAATTGAATCCATTGGAACTAGAAGTTTCCTTGATCATGTGACCGATTCAATTAATTCATGTTGAGGTATGTCTAGTGGGAAGTTAGATGTCTGGCTGACAGCGCGATTGCGCATGATATTCTCCCTGCCTGGAGATATAAATCTAACTTCATACCTCCATGTAGACCTACAAAGGCCTTATACTCACCCTGTTCCGGAAGAACATTATGAGTTATAAGGATATTCGATTGAACAATTACCATGATGAAATCACTGAAGAAAATGGTAAGGAATATCTTTGCATTACCTCCTAGTTATATGGCCATGAGCGTATATTGGAGAAGATGGAACGCCTCTCGAATGAGTTGTATCACACAATCATTTGATCGAATGAGGCGCATCGTGTCGCTAGCATGAAGCTAGGGCACACCATGTAGCTAGCGTGAAGCTAGCCAACTTGAGCACTCATTTGCTGTGGCATGATCGTTTGGGACATCTTGGTCCAGATGTGATGCGCCGTATCCTCAACGGGCATCCCCATGTTCATAAAGATCTTGTGTATTTAAATACACTATGCCAAGCATGCTCGTTGGGAATGTGGTATACTCTGCCCTCCCCTGCAAAGATACTTAATGATCTCCTTCTTTTCTACAGCGGATTTTAAGGGGACGTTTGTGGACAAATCCAACCAATACGCGAACCATTTAAAGATTTTATGGTTTTGGTTGATGCACCGACTCGCTGGTCACATGTCTATAGTCCACCTGAAATGCTACTTTGCTAAACTCCTGGCCCATATTGAGGGCTCACCACCCCGGTTATCCATTGGAGTCTAGAAGACTTGATAACGCCGGAGAGTTTATATCGAAGGTTTTCGATAATTATTGCACGTCCCTTGTGATTGTGGTTGAACATCATGGCCCCCTATGTTCCCACACTCTCGCAGAAGTGTTCTCAAAGCGCCTTTAGTTGATTCTAAGGACCTTGGTGATGAGCACCAGGCTTCCTGTTTCTGCGTGGGACTATGCAATTCTGCATGTAGCCATATTGGTCCGCTTGAGGCCCACCTCCACCTAACCCTTTTTGACGTTACAGCTGGTTACTGGGTACGAATTTGGATTTCGTATTTACGCATTTTGGGTGTGTAGTTTATGTGCCAATTGCGCCGCCGCAATGTACCGAATTGGGTCCTCAACAGAGGCTGGGAATCTCTGTCGGTTATGAATCCCCCTCTATTATGTGCTTTTACAAGCCATTTACAGGCGATCTCTTTCTCGCATATTTGCGAATGGTCACTTTGATGAGACAATATTCCCGCCGTTAGGGGGAGATAAGAACGTCAACGTTCCTGATGAACGACGCGAATTGACGTGGCTTATACCCACTCTGTCTCATCCTAATCCCCATACCGCACAGTATGATAAGCAAGTGCGATGTATTCTAGATCTTCAGAGTGTTGCACATACATGCCAGACGCCCTCTCTAATCTAGCTAAAGTGACGAGATCATATATACCAGCTGCAAACATGCCTGTAAGAATGATGTGTTGTCCTAGAGAGACAACATACACGGCAGCTAGCCAATCATCTGTCGTCGGCCAGAGGCGAGGCAGATTAGTCGGTTCGAAGGATTCACTCCCTATAAGAGGAGAAATATGGCACAGCCGAATCCTATCGCTATCTCAACCGATCCAACTCATGAAATTGATGAGGATTATGGATGTGTCCTGGGAGACGTCCCAGGGGAGACCCCAGATCCTACTCCCGAGAATCAGGAGATCTCGGTCCATTATACTAGTTTTGGATGAGTTGTGGAATCGAAATGAGATAATCATCGATGATACATTCGCATATGCAGTGGCCACTGATATAACAAAATGCGACAATATCGAACCGCGTTCCGTTGATGAATGTCGACGTAGAACTGATTGGTCAAAATGGAAATAAACAATGCAGGTCGAAGTAGATTCCTTACCAAAGAGAAAGGTGGTTGAACAGTAGTTTCCACACCTCCCAACGTGAATCCTATAGGTCACATGTGGGCATTTGTAAGGAAGCGTAATGAAAAGAATGAAAGAGTGCGATGTAAAGCACGCCTCGTAGCGCAAGGCTTCTCTCATTAGCCCTGGCATTGATTACGATGAGACGTATTCTCTCGTAATGGACGTAATGACGTTCTGCTACCTTGTCAGTTTGGTAGTTTCCCAAGAACTGAACATGCAGCTTATGGATGTGGTTATAGTTTATCTTTATGGGGATCTTGATACAGAGATACATATGAGAGTCCTAGAAAGACTTCAGCTGACTGAGTCAAATAGTTCTGAACCACGGAACACCCTCTCGATTCGATTGAGGCTTTCATTTCACGGATTGAAACAATCCGGGCGGATGTGGTATAACCGTCTAAGTGAATATTTGATCAGTAAGGGATATGTGAATAACGATCTATGCCCCTGCGTGTTTATCTAGAAATCACATTCCGGATTTGCGATAGTTGCAGTCTATGTCGATGACATGAATCTCATTGGTACTCTAGAAGAGCTTGAGAAAACTGCCTCGCACCTGAAATCAGAATTTGAGATGAAGGACCTAGGGAAAACTCGATTATGTCTCGGCCTTGAGCTTGAGCACTGCACTGATGGTATTCTGGTTCATCAGTCCAACTACACCCACAAGGTGTTGCGACGCTTTAATGAGGATAAAGCGAAGCCCTCGAGTACACCCATGGTCGTCCAAACGCTAGATGCTAAAACGAGACTCATGCCGTCCTAAAGAGGATGATGAAGAGTTATTGGAACCAGAAGTTCCATATCTAAGTGCAATCGGCGCTTTATTGTACTTAGCTCAATGCACTAGGCCGGACATCTCGTTTGTTGTGAATTTGTTAGCTTGGTATAGCAGCGCGCCAACACGCCGCCATTGGAATGGTGTTAAAGACATTTTTCCGCTACCTTAAGAGTACGACGGATATGGGCTTATTCTATCCCTATGCATCTCCGGATGGATCATCCCCCCTTGATCATCGGAATGATGTTTGCCTTGTTAGATTTGCTGACGCTGGTTACTTATCAGACCCGCACAAAGCACGTTCCCAAACTGGTTATGTCTTTACCATTGGGAATACCGCGATATCTTGGAGGTCAACGAAGCTGACCTTAGTTGTGACTTCTTCCGAGCTCATCGCCCTTCATGAAGCCACACGTGAGTGTGTTTGGCTGCAAGCCGTTATTGAGCATATTCGGCAGACTAGCAGATTGTCGTTCGTTAGTGATGTCCCGACAACTATCTATGAAGACAATGCCGCATGTATCAACCAGACTAAGAAAGGATACATCAAAGGAGACAACACCAAGCACATCGCGCCGAAGTTATTCTTCTCACATCAGCAACAAGAGCATCAGAAGATTGAAGTCAAGCAAATCCGATCGCAAGACAACCTCGCAGATTTGTTCACCAAGTCTCTCCCGAAGGCTACTTTCCAGAAGCTCGTTCGTGGAATCGGATTGCGTCGATTGTCAGATTTGACACGTATGTAGTCTTCAGGGGGAGCATTGTCGACTTCAGGGGGAGTATACGAAAGTGTACTCACTTGACCTTAATGTACTCTTTCTCCCTTTAGCACAGGTCAACTTTTTCCCATTGGGTTTTGTTGCCTGGCAAGGTTTTTAACGAGGCACCCGTGTTGGGTTGGTCATACCTCGAACTGCTTAAGTGTCGACATGCGCATGCTCACCTTTTTTCCCTTCGCTTTGGCTTTTTCCCACTGGGTTTTCCTTAGCAAGGTTTTGGTGTTAGCATATCCCTGAATGGATCCCTTTTGGACATACGTATCCCCGAGTGCCTACTACAATGACTTCATCGACTGCCTACATCTTCCTACGAAGATCTGATGCGACTACTTCTTACGTTCTACACATTCAAGGGGGAGTGTTATAAACTGTGTACCAGTTATGACTGTGTAAACCTAGAAGTAGGAATCCTATTAGGACTCTATGTATTAATGAGGCCCATTAGGGTTAGTAACCCTGGGAATCCTCCACTATAAATACAGGCACTATACAAGGGGTAAACACACATTCAGATATGAATCCCCATATTCTGACATCTCTCTATTTCTCTCTCCCACAACACGGACAATAAATTACAAAAAGACGCACCCCCAAAAACTCCTCTAACCTCCTTTTGGGGGGGTCATTTTTAATCCACCTCCTTAAAAAAAAATATACAACCATTCCTTTTAAAATAAAAAATAAAAATTAATTCAAATCAGAATTACCACACTCTCTACGCCCAACACTCGCGCCAACAAAGACGAAAAAATAAAAAGACTCTCTTAATATATATAAAATAAAAAAAAAAAAAATTTTTTAATAAAAACAAACCCACACAAAACAATAAGAAAAAAATAGAACGAAAGAAACAAAACAAACTGAAAAAAAAACCAAAGTCAAAACCGAAAACCAAAACCCCAAAAACAAGCAAAAAGAAAAAAAAAAAAAACAAAAAACAAAAAACAAAACTCATCAACTCCAAACTCCAACAACTCCCACCACCACGGCACCCTAATGGCACCCGTGGCCAAGCCAAAAAAAAGAAAAAAGAAAAAAGAAAAATGCAGAAGGGGACGGGGATATCTAAAGAGTTTATGAGTTATTTTTCTGAAATTCTAATATTAACCATGTCAACAAAATATGTTATAGTTATGATATTTTTTTGTTTCAAGATTAATTTTGTCTATTGCAAAATAAAGCTTTTTATGTTGGACTAAAATACCCTATTAATATTTTTGCATTGCAAAGGACTGAAACTTGATTTTTATGTAATAAAAATAGAGCATGAGGGTATTCTAATAAAAATGTGTGAACAGTGACCCCATAGAATACTGTTCATGAACCGTATCTACTACTGTTTATGAACAGTACTGTATGTGGAAAAAAAATGACCCCTTTGCCCTTTCGATTTTAGAAACTTTAAAAATTTTGATTAATACATGAGGGTAAAATAGTACTTTCACTAGCCCAAAAATACTGTTTATGAACAGTGGAAAACCCTTATTCTTTTTATATATTAGTATAGATATAGAATACAAAAATTACATATTTGTCCTATAATAGAATTTCCAAATTCAGCTACCTCGGTTTTAAATCTTGACATTAATTATACTAACCATTTTCAACAAATTTTGAATTCAAATTGATTACTTGATGAAGAAAATTGCATACTATATGGTATGGATTTTGGGGTGGGTGGTGGGGGCGGAGTGGTTCTCTTGTTGTGGAGATTTGTTGTTTGTGATTATTTGCTATCGTTGTTGTTCTTCACCTCTGCTATAGGTTTAAGGTGATTCAATTTCTTCTATTCAATAGGTAGCTTTAATTTCATGCCATTTTCTTTGATTAACATTCCTTCCTACATACTATGGGGAAAGCGAAAGGAATAAATAAATATTTTACCTAGTATGGATTTTCGGGGACAATTCGTTGAGGGAAGAGGGTCGTGGTGGTGTCTAATACAAAGGTAGGATTCTCGAGAGTGATCTCGTAGGGGGAGGGGGGGTGCGTGGGTGGTGCTTATATGAGAAAGGAATTCAAAATACTTTAGCCTCAGGTTTCTTGTGGATTTGATCTTTTCTATTCTTTTGGGCAAACAAAGCTTCTTTAGAAAAAGGAACAACATAGCAACGTCATATGCACTTAAAGAAAACAACAGAACATGACAAAAACAAGAGAAACGATGAGGAAAGAAAAACACATAATATAACCAAAATGTTGAAGGCTCCACGACATCTAATATCATTTAGATTTTTTTTCTTGGTTCCCTCGGTGATGCTATATAACCTTAAGTGTAAGTAGATTTGGTTGCAATCAACCTTTGATATAGGTTTAAAATTTTCCTTTTTTTGCCTCTAACAAAATTTGTACTTGTAGGTTTAAATTTAATTTACCTATCTAAGAGGTTTGTAATTATTTATAAGAAAAGTCAACAGGGACTTAATTGATGTGGAATGGTAAAAAAAGATATGTGAACTAGACTAATATAGAAGTTTTGTACATGTGAATTTATAATTAAAGAAATTTTTATAGAAAAAAAAGAAATTTATGATTTTTGTTAAAAGTTTGTGGGTTTTTTTATTAAAAGTGGCCTATTTGGTGCTAAACCCAAATTATCCATTATATGAAATTACTTTCAAACTCTCTTGTAAAATGATATCAGAGCCTTAATTTCTTATATACTCATAACCATGTTTCAACCCCTCACCTCCACCCTTCCTTCTCTTTGCAATCCAGAAGGCGAAAAGATGCATCACTCATTACCACTAAATGGCCTCCCATATATTTTGATTGATTAAGAAAAGTCACATTTGTAGAAGAAAATTAAAATCTTAGGTAACAAAATTAAATTGAAAACCCATAGAGCATCGATTTTATCTCATGTTCATGAACTAAATTATGCCAAAGTTATATATATTGCACAATCAATTGCCATTGTCGGCAATTTGGGATCATGGACAATAGGACGGGGTGGGCTGCCTTAAATTGGCCGAGGGGACTGAAGCTTGGGCTTTTTGCTTTGGGGTAGCAAAGGAGCTCTTAGTAAAACAGAATCTTTACTTAAAAAAAAGAGCAAGAGTTATAAGTTATAACTGCTTTTGATGTCACATACTTCATCAAAAAATTTCAGACACAAACATCCTTGAAACAAATAAAAACCTCAGAACTAAATCTGAAATCTTACAAGGTTAGTTTAGCAATTCCAAAACAGGAACAACGTTCTAAGCCAACTTGCCATCATTTTCACCACATTTAACCTCTTTTACTCCCTCACAATCTGTGTGGGTCCACTCTAGTAGCAACCAAAAAATAATAGCAACAAAAAAAAATACGAAGCTTGTTCATTATTGAAAAGTCAGCATACCGGTCAACATGAGCTGCACCAAGATCACAGTCGAAATGGATGAACTCCCTCCAGTTTGTGTAGTAGCTAAATCTACCTGCAGAAAAGTTGTGCAATATGTATATATCAATATCGATTGAGGGTGTGGGAAAACCTGGCCCAAAAACCCTTAGGGGGTCGGTTGTAGTTTGCCAACCCGGCCAGAATAAGAAAAAACCCGCCCGGCCCGATTTCATCATCATCATCCAGATCATCATCTTCGTCGTTTTCGTCCGCGTTCAACAGTGTTCTCTTCGTTAGCTTCCAGCAGTGTAGTCTTCGTCGTCGTCCAGCAGTCGTCGTCTTCATCCGAGTCCAGCAGTATCGTCTTCGTCGTTGAGATGGGCGTCTGCAAGCTTGACCGAGTGTCCGAACGGTCCTCCAAATCAGTGGCGGACCCAGGATTTTTCGAGCAGGGGAGTGGACTTTAGAAGGTTAAGTGTTCCAAAAAAAATTATCATACTCATAATCAAGGAATTACATTTTTGTAACTCAAAAGTACGGAAATTTTAATAAAAATTTTAAGATATTTTCTATTGCCGTCAAATTTTCACAAAAAAGATGAAAATATTGATAATTTTTTTAATGAAAGTTAAAATGCTGCTTGCTTAATCAATTGTCTTTACTTCTACCAAAAATGAGCAAAAAAAGCTTCAGTATATTATGCAAATGAAAGAAATATGAGTATCGAGTGAGTTGATGAATACTAGTGGTATGTTAAAAATGTAACTATTGGTATCGAGTGAGTTGATGAATACTATTGGTATGTTAAAAATGTAACTATAATTCACACGTATTCGCAAAACTTGAATTATTTAATTGAAATACGTAATAAGCATACATATTTAACTTGTTGAAAATCAATATTGGCTCAATACTTACTAATGTTTTTCATAGTGATCTTCTGAGTAAATTACAAATAATACATTATAGACATACTTTTAACACACACAAAGTAACATTCTTACAAAATAAAGTCATCACAACCACCCAAACCAGCCCCATTTAAATTGGCCAAATTTAAAATAAAAACATCACCAATCATCATAACCCCCCAATCATCATCACCAATCATCAGCAACACGCCCCCCTTTTGACTAACCCAAAAGCATTCACTTTCTTCTTCTAAAATTGCAGAGAGCTAGAAAATATGGTAGGCTTGCCTTGCCTCTGGTGTTTTTTTTGGTTAATTACCTCTTGTGCTTTGTTTATTTCTTTCTTTGCTTTTGTGGGCTAGATTTTTGTGTAGAGTTTGGACAGTTTGCACCGTATTGGAGTATTGTTGGTGACTACTGAATGGAGATTGGGCTTGCGGTTGAATGGAGATGGGATGAGACAAACGACGCCGCTTCCTAATCAAAGCACCCAGACACCCAATTAAAACAGAAACAATCATCTTCTTCTTCGCGCACAGAACCTTATGAACTTCTTCAATTTTGGATCAATTTTTGTTGAGGCTGACTGATGGACAGTGGCGGCAAGGGGAGCGGCGCTTTCCAAACCCGCTCCCAGTCCATATATTTTCCGGCGAGGACGGGAGCGGTGCTGACAGCCGCTCCACGCTGGGGCCGCCACTGCTCCAAATCGAAGGTCCGTTCACCGCCGGGCTTTTTCCGGTTCACAAAACCCGACCGCCCGCCCTATCCCACCCCTTTAACTCCTCCCCCCCCCCCCCCCCTCTTGTGGTTGTTACCTGCGAAAATTCAAGAAGGAAAGAAAAGTGGCCGTACCGATAGGTCCGGCACTAGCGTTGCCGCCGGAGAGGAGAAGCTTCAAGGTAGTGCTCCGGACCTGAGTTGACACAGTACCCTGCATGCGTAGAACAAGACGTCAGCAATGTTCATCTATACGTGCTCAATATATTATTAATTCGGAGTTGAGAATAGAATTAGCGCGTAGAACAAGACGGAAAATTGAGGGGGTTTACCATTAAAATTGTTGGAAAACACAGTATCTCTCCAAGAGCTTTGAAGAATTAAAATTTTGGTTTTTTTTAACAATAAAGAATTAAAATGTTGGTGCATATTGCATTTTCGGAGGCGCATGGTGGGATTTATATAAACAAGAACAAAAAAGCCAAGCAACCCAAAATGAAACCACACTGGAATATTTGGACAGACTTTAACCCAAAACCCAAAATGAAACCAACAATGGAATATTGGGACTTTCCTCGCATTTCCTAAGAGATTACGTGAACAATTTTGGGACTTTCCTCGCCTTTTGTAAGGGGGTTGTGTGTGAAAATCTTACGTGTATAGTGGTGTGCGGTGTGAATCTGTTGATCTTTAGATTCTGTATGACAAAATTGTCACTTGTATGCAGCTTTGTCACTTGTATGCGGCATTGTCACTTCACTTGTAAGTTGTATGCAGCATACTGTATTTTGGTGAATTGGCCATACTGCCGCATACTGTATTATGGTGACTTGGCCACTAATGCAATGGTCCGACAGTTAGACCTGTCAAATGAGTAATTTTTGTTGTTTTCCAAGTTATTTTCTTTGCTTGGATTTGAGAAGAAGAAAATAAGAGGTTATGAATATGGGTATGGGAACTAATATGCAATGTAAGGGTCTCATACATACAGAAGTTTCCATCTCTATATTACACTAGCTTTACTGCACATGCACACCCACAATTTCATGAAAATTCTAATTACAATTGTAATATTATTGTGAAATGACGTATAAGAATAGTGGCAAACAAAAAAAAATGAAAAACCTAATATTTATGTTTGTGCGGTCTCTTCTTTCCCCCGCAAAGCTCCTTCGTCTCCCATGTCTCCCCTCCTCCAAAACCTTCTACAATTTCCTCTCTTCTATTCATCAGATCCTTAAATCATTCACATGATAAATCCATTATTAAGAATCAAAGGATAAATGAGGGACCAAATTCAACCATTCGCCTTCCTCCAAGCAGTGGCAGAGCTAGGTTAAAGGACTAGTAGGGGGCGCTCATACACACAAGTGACATAAAAAATTTGAGCCATAAAGGGAACACAAGATGGCTACCTTTGTCAATAGCCATATCTTATGTGATGTCAATGTATACAAAATATATCCCAAAAAAAGACATAAACATCACACTGTCATCTACAAAATAAGTTCCATGATGCAGACATAAAAATCTAACTTAGAATTGAGAGTGACAATCCTTCACATTCTTTTTAATTTGACATCTTCTTTTATGGGGGCCATCTCTAATGGGTGTTTAAATTTTAGTGGGGGCCATTATTAGTAGTTGTTCAAATTTCATTGGTCAATAGATATGCTTAGTAGAAGATTTTAAAAAATTTGTGGAGGCCATAGCCACCTTTAGCCATACAAAGGCTCCTCCAGTGCCTCCAAGGAACTCTCCATATTTGTACGGTCAACGAAAAGCATGGGCTAAAAAAATTATAACTACTATGTCCTCAAGGCTAGGCTTTCAGTAGGTCCAACATTAAACAAGAACGACTGTATTGTAGTCGCTTCGTACGAGCCTAATTGTTGTAGATTTGCTTTTATGAGACTTGGTATAGATAAAGAGTGGATTGGGACACACTTTCCTCGCCATTTCTTAAGAGAAGATTGCGATTCGTCATTGCGTAAGATTATGTGTACAATTTTGTGAAAATCTTACGTGTACAGGGGGCGTGCGGTGTGTGAATCTCAGAAATTGAAGTAAGGAGGCGGTGAGGAGAAAGAACGCGTGAGGGAAAAGAGGCGGGTGGGGGGATTAGGTCTGATGGGTTTAGGTGAGAAGATAATGTTTCATTATTATATTAATTGTTTGGGTTCATTTCAAGTTTTACATTTTTACTTTTTGGTCCATTTTAATCTTTTTATGTTATTATTGCCATGGATTTTCTGATTGTGCTGGCTGGTGGTGGATTATTCTTTCAATGAATTAGAGTAAATATTAATAGTTATTTTTTGAAAAGTTTATTATTCCATATATAATTAGATAAATAAGAGAATGTTTGGGTACGTGTTTATTACAAATTATATTATGCATGTACATATGTATTATTTTAATTCGCTGTCTCCATATTTTTTATATATGAATTTTTACCGTTTTAATACATGTTATTTTGTCGAATAATTCATGTATGTATCTTTCATGTATTAAACACGTACCATATTTACTAACTAGGGTGTAAAAAAAAAATATATTTCAAAAGGGTCCTCATCTCTCTGTAATTTGCAAATAATACCCTAAAACACTACTCAACTAAAGGTTTGGAAAATCTCAGATGGGGCACGCGCCCCAGCTGGTCGTCATCTCTCTGTAATTTCCTGTCGTTCGATGCTAGTCTATAGGAACTAAACAGGCCATGAACAAGTAGCTCTTCTTTCCATTGAACACATCAGCACAAAAAAAAAAAAAAGCCAGCATTGTAACTTGTAAGACGCAGTATTGTTCTAGCAGACAATGCAAAAAACTGAATCAAAGAGGGGAAATCTGTTCTGCGACGTGATGGCAATAGGAAACCTCCAAAACTTGACTGGAAGAAAAATAAACACGCAACAACCAACAAGCTAGATTACAACATATATCACCCAGAATAACTTTCAGTAACTTAACGACATCCCAATAAATTGGGTCTTACAAATACTAACCGTGCAAGCCACAAAGTATATAAACTCGGTGAGCAAAGTTTGAGGTTTTCGAAGGTTTCAAAGATCAACAGCCGTCACTGACAGCATGGCATACTTCAAACAGATGAGCGCCCCGTGCTATGGCTTTCAACACTGTGTTCATAACTTTGCCCCAGCGACGCTTAGGTTTCTGTAGATTCACGGAAAGTAGCTCATTGTTCCTGTACAGGCGAATTGCAACGCAGACATTAAGTTTCAGCTGTCCCCTCGCATGCTAAGAAAATTAACATAGCAACAGGCAGTTAACAGTCCCTCAACTGAAAACAGAAAGTGCAAAACATAGGGGCATCTCTGAATCCACCCATTAACAAACGATGAACCAGCCACCTCACCTCACATGCCAAGGAGGGACACGTACAAGGTCGTCCCTGGCAGAATACTGGCATTGCTCTTTGAGGGTGGATATGTAGGTGCACGACGAGGTGCACCCAAGTATTGTACAAACATAAATAAGAGTTTCCAATTTGTAGAAAATGACCAACTTGCTTATTGCAGACAATGTCCAAAAGAATGTAAATCAGAAGGATATGGAAATTACCCAGTAAGCTTTTTCGCAAGGTACAAGAATGGTTCGTCAAGACTGTGACTGTTCCTGGCAGAAACTTCAAAGTAGGGCAAATAAGTACCATTTTTCAGTTCCAATGGAGACAGCTGCGGTCAGTTGCCACACAACACAATGGGAATCTTCTTATACACCCTCTACAACATAAGGTGAAGAACAAAGATAAGCTACTTATCTCACAAGACTATCTAGCAGTTTATCTCAGAAAAATCTATATGCTAATAATAGAAACAAAGATAAGCTACCTACGGCGAAACACCCTGGCATAGTTATCAAGTTCATCAAACACGATAATACCATCTGGGGGGGCAATACTGATAACCAGGAAAGAGATATAAACTTGGTCAGAAAAAATCAGGCATTTTACAAGATTAAGCATGAAGCCACTTGAAAACAACATTTCTCATTGCTATACTTCAGTCACAAACAAAAATGAAATGGAGTAACGGCAAACAAATCTAGTTAACTATTACATGCTATAGAAATTAAAATCATAGAGTATCAGAGGTAGATTCATTTACAATAAACAAAACAACCAAAATCACTTTCACCACCATCTGCGCGCTTTCATTGGCATGCGTTGTACACATGTCAACCAAAATTTTCTCAGAAGACCCTAAAATTCCAATCCTACCCGCCATTGTCATGCACTCACTGAACCTCAGACCTCTCTCAACCCTGAAATTATGCAGACAAAGGAAAGAAAAGATGTTCACCTGCTCTACAATTGCTTTGGAATTAGACGAGTGGCAGCTTCCGGTGGCATAAGTTTTACAATCGCCGCAAGGGGTGCCGAAGCTTGAGAATAATATATTGGAGATGGTCTTTGTTGGAGGACAGCGTAGACGAACTGCTGGCTTTCTGCTAGGGTTCTTTCTGGTTATATTTTGGCTCTGAGATTTCTGACCTAACCATGTGCCCACTGGGGGTAAATGTGTTTCAGTCACATGACCACATACTTGTGTTCTGATACTTCGCCATTTTCTTCGTCCAGGATATCTAATAGGTTGCCTGTAGGCTTGAGGAAGGATCGAGGTACGTTATACCTGGAAATCAAGAGGTTCAAGTAATGTTGTGCACAGAAATACCATAGTAAGAAGTTTATGAAGTTGGTAGGAACTGCATACCATGTCTGCGAAGGTTTGCCATCCGGGTTTTTGAAGAAGACCCAACACCAGCCAATGCTTTGGCCGTTAACCCAAGCTTCACCTTTGCCCATGGAACCAAGGTTCAAGGCAATAGGGTCATTGCCTGCTGGTGCATCAAATTGACTCTGCCAATAAGAGATCAATCAAAGAGGTTAGAAACAGACCAGTAACGAAATTTGGTGTACATTTTGATCAATTGAGCAAAGTTTGAAGGAATGATTCTTGAGCAGCAAGAGTATTCTTACCTTATACCATGTGAGTGGTTGATGCGGAGGAGTTCCCAACTTACTCCATTGAACTTTACTGAATCCAACATCTGAAAAGATTTGTGAATCCTCCCCAGACAAACCAACCTTCATAAAACAGTCGGAGCCAAAGTAAGGTGCAAAGCACGAAAAGAGACGACCCCGAGAATAATAAGTGGAAATGAAACTAAGTGGGTGACTTACCTGATAGACCCATGAGTGTTGGCTGAAATCTTTGCCTTGAATCGTGACTCGATGTAATCCGCCAACTCTACGCTCTAGATACGCTCCGTTATCTAGAGCGGAGGGAAATCGTTTTGGCGAACCCCACCGTCGAGGACCTCGGTCTCGCCGGAGCTGAGATCGGGCGCGGCCGAGGGTTGGGGGTCATGATGGGGCTCCTCGGAACCGTCGTCGTTCTGGTCCAGCTCGTTGTCGTCTCCGGCGGCGGGGCCGTCGTCGTCGGCGTCGCGCTTGGCTCTGCGAATTTGGGGGTCGCGCTTCCGCTTCCGCCATTTACCGCGCGAATCTGAAAAATTGAAAAATAAAAAAACTGGGTAGTGCGAATTGGTGATTTTGCAATCGATTGAAATGTAAAAGTTTGAATTTTGAGGGAGAAAATTTGGGTGGGGGTTTT
Source organism: Spiraea crenata (assembly GCA_033992175.1). Classification (NCBI taxonomy): domain Eukaryota; kingdom Viridiplantae; phylum Streptophyta; class Magnoliopsida; order Rosales; family Rosaceae; genus Spiraea; species Spiraea crenata. The sequence goes on from JAVBHV010000036.1 coordinate 48,708, forward strand.
TAGGGTTGAGGAATTTTTTTTTACCTGAAGGAGAAGCTGGCATTTTTGGAGGAGTGAGAAGAGAGAGTGGAAATGGAGAATTTGATTGGCGCACAAAAAATTGAATCAAAGGCGCGCAGAGCGGAGACGCAGACAGACAAGATAGAGTGTGTGTATGGCTCTTTTCTTTCTCTCCTCCTTCTCTGCTGTTCAGCTTTGCGCGTGTTTTTGTTCTGCTGAGAGCAAAATTCTAGTTTTCACTAGTATTGTATAGATGCTATCCACTTACCGAAAAGATGGCTTTGTATTGGACATCAAAGCGTAAGACAAATGTATTATTTATCTAACAAAAATAGCATTTTTGTGTTATTCATCTACCATTTAGTTTACACTAAGTAAATAGCGATAAAGGTGTTTGATGTAGAGCCTTCTTACCATAAAACCATGAACACCATTCTTTTGTAAGAGGGAGATTAGTGAGAATTCATATCCTCAAGTGTGATTGTTCTTTGTACTTGCAATATTTTAGATAAAGAAAGAAACTATTGCTACCCCGAGGATTAGACCTATTCGCCGAACCTCAACAATGTTATGTCTTACCCATTCCCATCACTAGTATCTTTTGTCTATTTCACAACAACATCAATAGGTCTTTTGAAGTCCGCAACTCATATGAGATGTTAGCGTTATCACCAAAACTTTAAAATCCCTGGCAATCAACAAAATAAAAGAATAAACACGAAACAAATCCATATATATCAACATACGTGCTACAAGATGTCCAGAAAATAAAAGGCTTATTATTACATAACATAGGCAGTGGAGAAGTGAGGTTTTTCAAGGGCTCAAAAATCAACAGTCGTAACCGTCGGCAAAGCAGACGATAACCACATGAGCGCAACATGCTAGGGTTTTCACTAATATTTTCAAAGCTTTGCGACCAGCCCCGGGGCGTTGTTCAGCTGGTTCCGGGTCCGGTCCAGGCACTTCCCTGATGAACAGCACCATAAATAACTCTGTCAGCAAAGAAGTGGCTGGTGCTATAAACATAAGGGAAAGTAATTACTAACACCTTTAAATTTTCAAGTTTTAGTGGGAAAACCGAGGGAAAAGTTTCCATCTTTATTCGTAGCCATCATTGGAGCTAAGAACTACACTAACAAACTTGAAAGCTAGAAAATATTAGGCTCCCAGTACTCCGGCGGCGGCAAACCGGCCCTCTCCAGTACTCCGGCGGGCGGTGGATTGAAAATCGTCCGGGAAGGAGTTGAAGAAGTTGGCGTCGGTGAGCGTGCTTTCTACTAGAAAACCTCGCCGGCAAACGTCTCGAACGGGTCGACGTCATCGAAAGCCGACGGCAACGACAAGAAGATAGAGAAACACGGATGGAGTGGAGGAGCAAAAGACACCTGGACTGGTTGCCCGAGAGCGAGAAGATGCACAAATTGCACCACGTGTTTGGCACGCGAGCCCATAAATAATGACCGGATGGCCTACCTGGCAATTTTCCTTCTATTAATTTTTTCGGCTGTTTAAGGAGAAAGACTTTCATGCACTAACTATTTATTTTTTGGACCAATCAAATATTGCCATATAAGCTTAAAGTGTCACATGGTGATACCGGATTGGCCCAAAAAATAAATAATGAGTATATACAAGTTTTTCTCCTGTTGAAGGACCAACAGTAGAGGGGATTTTGACTTTTGAAGTTTTGAACGCCAAATTACGTAACTCTCTTTGGGAAATGCTGATGTAATCCAAGTGGACAAAATTTGATGTCATCATTGACATACGCGGCATGCCTTTTCTGGCTTGCATTGCACGTCAAAATTAATATTAATACCACCTCCCCAGCCAAAAAAATTGACTTATTTACCAAAAAAAAAAATTGACTTCAAATTTACATCACGAAAATCCAAAACAAATCATGTCTGAGCAGTTTACAATAGAGCTTAAGCATCATCGATCAATCTCGTTCATCGCACATGATACTCCCCGCGGGGGGGGGGGGGAATTTCCCCAAAAAAAACAAAAAAACTAAAAGAAAAAAAAGAAATCCTCATCTGGGGGGGGGGGGGCCCCTTACGGACCCCCACCCTACCCACTGCCTTCGCTTCAAAGCTATCGGGTTGATGGTCGGTCTTTGGCCCTCTCCCCCCCCCCCCCCCCCCCTCCTTTTCTTGTTTTTTGGGGGGAATCCCACCCCGGGGGGCCAAAAAAAACCCCCCCCCCCCCCTTTGGGAAATTATCTAAAATGTCAATATGGGGAGGGCTTCATTCCATTTTATCAACGGGCAGCGGGTTGTTCTCTGACTATCAAATATACTGTAGCTTTTTTGCAAAAATACCCTTCATTGATTAAGGCATAAAAAAGACCTCAAATTCATTTGTTCTCTCTCTCTCTCTCTCTCTCTCTCTCTCTCTCTCTCTCTCTCTCTCTCTCTCTGCAGCGACGACAGCGACCAAGGCAAGCCCCAAATTTCACTTTCCCCAACTTCCGATCTTTCAACGCTGGAGTTATTCACTTTCAGAGCTCGTGTATCTCGCTTTCTCCCTGGTGACTGTGGGACGACCCATCATTGCTCTCGAAATTGCGATTTGGTGTTCGAAAGCAGCAGCCTAACTATATTTAGAATCGAGCCAAACAACACGAAGAAGAAGGTGAGGCACCCACAATCGTAACCTTTTAGAATTTTAATTTCTAGGTACCTTTGAATTCGATCGAATGAGCGTAAGTTGTTTTGTAAGGAGTTGATTCCTTGTTTGACTTTACTGATCCTAACTCAAAATTGGGGTGCTTAATTTGATGGGTACCATTTGAATTTGATCGAATTTAACGGTAGATTGTAAATTATAATTGGTTCTACTTTGAGTAAATTTTGGTTTTGAATGTTGAGATTGACGGTACACATGAATTTCTTGGACTTGTATAGAAGAAATAATAATCAAGAAGTTTTACTTTAGTTTTTTTTATTTCTTTGATGGGTATGAGAAATGGGATTGCATGTTGTGTTTACTGTCTCTCTGTGTTTGCTTAGTAATTTGGTGTGTTTGTCTTAGAATTTAGTAATTAGCGACAGGGCTTTCTTGGTTAGTGCTATGTGGAATAAGGTATATTGGTTATTGCTAAGTGGAAAGTGGTGTGATTGTTTAATGTTCATATTCTGCAGTTTCTTCTGCAAGTTACTTGCTTCTCAGATTTCTTAGCGTACAATAGGTTAGAAGGCATTATTGTTGCTCTTTGCAAGGTGAGATTTCGACTAAACTATTTGTTTGTTTGCCCCTATTTCAAATTCAATGCACCATGGATAGTTCAATTTCTCTCAAGTACGTTTTGTAGGTTAAACTGTGTTGGATTTGTGTTACCAGATGATGTGGATCAACAAACATAGGAAGAACATATGTAAAGATCTCAGGAGGAGTAAAAGATGGACAACAAGTACAAACATGGGATGAACAGAGATGAAGAACAAGCATGGGAAGAGCAGATATAATACTTTAGTGTTTTTAGTTTAGTTAGGCCTATGATTTCCTATTTTTGTCAAAAGAACAATATTATTAGAATTAGGTCTATTATCATATTTGAATTGCACGTATGATGTAAATGCAGCGATTGAAACACAACAATATATTGAATACATGGTTATTTGAAGCATAGTGCATGTATAGTGTAATCGTAGTGTATTCATAGTGAACTCCTCCAATGAGATCACAAGTTAACCATGTTAGTTTTACAGTGTAAGCATAGTGCATGTATAATGTAACCATAGTGTAATCGTAGTGTATTCATAGTGAATTCCTCCAATGAGATCACAAGTAACGTGTAGTTTTACAGTGTACGCATAGTGCATGTATAGTGTAACCGTAGTGTATTCATAGTGAACTCCTCCTCCAATGAGATCACAAGTTAACCGTGTTAGTTTTACAGTGTAAGCATAGTGCATGTATAGTGTAACCGTAGTGTAATCGTAGTATATTCATAGTGAACTCCTCCAATGAGATCACAAGTTAACCGTGTTAGTTTTACAGTGTAAGCATAATGCATGTATAGTGTAACCGTAGTGTAACGTAGTGTATTCATAGTGAAATCCTCCAATGAGATCACAAGTTAACCGTGTTAGTTTTACAGTGTAAGCATAGTGCATGTATAGCGTAACCTTAGTGTAATCGTAGTGTATCCATAGTGAACTCCTCCAATGAGATCACAAGTTAACCGTGTTAGTTTTACAGTGTAAGCATAGTGCATGTATAGTGTAACCGTAGTGTAATCGTAGTGTATTCATAGTGAACTCCTCCAATGAGATCACAAGTTAACCATGTTAGTTTTATAGTGTAAGCATAGTGCATGTATAGTGTAACCGTAGTTTAATCGTAGTGTATTCATAGTGAACTCCTCCAATGAGATCACAAGTTAATCGTATTAGTTTTATAGTGTAAGAATAGTGCATGTATAGTGTAACGTAGGAATCGTAGTGTATTCATAGTGAACTCCTCCAATGAGATCACAAGTTAACCATGTTAGTTTTATAGTGTAAGCATAGTGTATGTATAGTGTAACCGTAGTGTAATCGTAGTGTATTTATAGTGAACTCATCCATTCATACAACACCATAAGTTAATGAGATCACATGTTAACCATGTTAGTTGTATAGTGCAAGTATAGTGTAACCGTAGTGTAATCATAGTGTACTCATAGTGAACTCATCCAATCATACAACAGCACAAGTTAATGAGATCACAGGTTAACCATGTTAGTTGTATAGGATATGCATAGTGCATGTATAGTGTACCTGTAGTATAATCGTAGAGTACTTATAGTGAACTCGTCCATTCATACAATACCACAAGTTAATAGAGTGCTCATAGTATAATCATAGTGTAATAACAGAGCAGCCATAGTGAATTTCTTGTTTCATAGAACATCCATCTGATCCATTCAGGGAACATCATGATCATATCCATTACAAACCAAGTCCAAATTATATCCAAATTACAATACACATGCAAGGACTTCCAAAACATGCTTACTTTCAATGGCTTTTGATCACGTTAAATAATCAAATAGCATATGTACACAATTCTAGCATAACATCATATTAGAACAATCCATGAGAGTCCATCTTCCACAAATACAAAAACCATTCTAATTTATCCGATTGAAACATGACATTTTGCTGCCACCGGAAACAAAATCATGGTGCCACCAACAAATTAAGTATTTGAAGTGGTTGGACGAGGAATTGCTGCTTTACACGTACCTCGGTAGTGACCAGTCCCCCCGCACCTTGAACATAATTTTGACGTCTTCTCCTCTCCTTGGGATAGAAGTCTCTGCTTCTTACGACGACCAGGCATCACTTTCGATATCGGAGGGAGGACAACCACATTCTTAACACTATCAGGAGTCTCCCAATTACCATCCGGATGCACAGGAAAAATAGGTTCCGAGTACGCAGCCTCCCAAAATTCTCTAGTGTAAAAAGGTGAAGCTAATCGATAAACCGAGAAATTCATCACCCTACACACGGCCAGGGCATGCTTGCAAGGAAGTTGTTCAAGATCAAACTTCTTGCAAGAACATGTTTTTAAGGCCAAATTAACCTCCCCATCTAAACATCCATCGCTAACATAATAGACATGTTGATCTAGTCGTACAACATTCATTTGTGTAGCTGCTGCAAGTCTTTTCTTCAACTTCCTCTCACCAAATTTAGGGCAAAGTCGAGATTGGCATTTAGTTGCTTTTTGCAAACGTTTAGTCCACCATTGTTGCAAGACACCCCTGATGTGGTCAACCAATTGTTGCACCGGAAGCAGCCTTGCATGGCGTAGAACTGAATTAACCGACTCTGCAATGTTTGTAGTCATAACATTATATCTTCGACCATCACAGTGGGCACGAGACCACTTTAGCAGGCCTATATCGGACAAATATTTGCGTACTTCCGGCGCTGTAATCTTCAAAAAATGGCTGTTGAACTCAGCCATGCGATAAGACTTGGCAGAACGATCAAATTGATACAAAGATTCATCATATTTCTTCATGTTGAAGGCGGTTTTCATGTTACCTTTTAAGTGAAAATAACACACCCCGTGCTTGGCTCGATCAAACACCTTGGCGAACGCTGTAGCAATTTCCACTTTTCTATCTGAGACAATTACAAGTTTTGGATCATCACCAATGACATCCCTGAGTTTTGTGAAAAACCACATCCATGATTCATTAGTCTCTAAATCAGCAAGGCCAAATGCAAGAGGATATATTTGCCGATTGCCATCAAATGCTGTTGCAACAAACATAATCCCCCTAAACTTGCACTTTAAAAAAGTGGCATCAACTGCAAGAACAGGCCTCATTGTTGACTTAAAACCCCTAATGCACTGTCCAAGTGCCATGAAGAAATACTTGAAGTGCCCTCCATCTTGAGTATGAATTGCAGTCACTGTACCAGGATTCCTTCGCTCCAATTCATAGCAATAAGCTGGTAGCAGAGCATAAGACGCCTCGGGACTTCCTCTGATTTTTTCAAATGCCAATTCCTTACTTCTCCAAGCTGTGGGATACGATATTGTCATACCCAGTCGATGTTTAACTTCTGTGATGATATCATTTGCTGTCACAAGAGTTCTTGGATCCTTGAACTTGTATTGAACTGCATCACTAACTACTCTCTTCAAGCATTGCCGTTTAGTAGAGGTTCTTGAAAGTATATCACAATCATGTATTCCATGGTAGTCGTCAATCACATACGCTTCACTGCTTCCTATATGATGGCTCTTGATATACCATGAACAATTAGTCTCCCAACATATAACATCTAGTCGTGATTTGTTGCTACGAGAGACTCGGTATTGAAAAAACTGGCGGGCAGCCGCTAATGCAATAGTTGATGAAAGTGCCTTCTTGGATGAAAATATGGCTCCAATTCTAAAACTAGGCTGCCATTCTCCGGTTCCAATGCCATGTGTGTAATTACTATCTTGTGGTATATGGTTATATGAGGTTGGGTGCACAAACTTCCTTTTTAGTTTTGCAATCCTCACACCATTAGTACCTTCATCGAAACTCCCTCTCTCATTACTTTCATGCTCGACAAGTTGATGCCCCCCATTTTCTTGATAGTCAACAGGTTGCTCGCCAACATTTGGTTGATAATCAACATGACCATTTCCTTGGTTATTCAAGTGTTGTTGTTGGCCAACAGGTGCTTCTGGCTCCACAAGCTGCTGCTCACGAATTTGAAAATTATTTGTAATCAAGCTTCCTTCATTAACTTCATTTAACCCACCGCTAGCTGAATTGTTCCCATTATGATCTCCTAATTCAAGTGAAGCACCACCTTCAACTATTCCAATACCACCCTTCCTATTTGAATTCCCTACACAGTCAACAGTTTTATATCGAAAGCTTGCTAGTAGAGGAACAATCTTTGATGCAATCACTTCCTTGTTGTATTTCAAAAAGTATTCTAAATCTGCATCGTCTTCAATTTTTAAATGTGAGGTTCCCATTTCTGAAAGTGGTGCAGGGTACTTTAAATCAAGAATACTATCAGCTCCATGAACCTTGCTAAGCTTACATATCTTCTGTTCAAGCTCATGTATGCTTATATTTGGACAAACCATTATCCCTTTCTTTGTCCCTCCTTCATATATGACATTGTCCCCCGAGGGAACCCATTTCCCATTGTACACCAGCATGATTCCCTCACGGCCATCCATCCTGCAATGAAGCATACACTAATATCATATGACCAAAACTGCAAGTCCACAAAAGTTTCTTACTGCATAACAATACAAAACTAGGAGTATTAACATAATCCTAATGTGCATATGCTGCCAATAAAGATAAAGTACAGACCTTAATGCAAGAACAATTTATATAGTTTTAAATTGTCAAATACTTCAATCTCTTAATATGAATATGCTAAACCAATTAATACAAAAAACAAGCGAATGGTAATCACATGGGAAAGGGAAAATTTTACGCTGCTCACGCTAGAGCAGCCTTACGCTACTTCAATTGTCACTATGCGTACACTACGGATACACTATGACTACACTATACATACACTATGCGTACACTACGGTGTCATCGATCGGTTCCGTGACTTATACTGTTCACGATGTCACAAAGATTTATAGTGTAGTCATAGTGTATTTATAGTGTATTTATATGTGTATTTATACTTACACACATAATGGCAAATTCCCTAGAATTTTAGATCAATCGTGAACGGAAATCAATTGAATTTCTGATACCTTTGGGCCACCAAATTTTTATGGAGGAGAGACGACGATGACGGGGATATAATGGCCAATTCCTTTGCCGGAATAATCGGAGGTTGGGAAAGAGAAACCACGGTTTCTCTTACCCTTGCGTTCACCTTGGTCGCTGCAGTGACGGCTCGCCTTGGTCGCTGTAGTGACGGCTCGCCTTGGTCGCTGTCATCGCTGCAGCAAGAGAGAGAGGCAAAGACGAAGGGAGAAATGAATTTGGGGTTTCTTATGCCTTTATCAATGAAGGGCATTTTTGCAAAAAAACTACAGTGAATTTGATATTCACAGAATGCCTTCCTGCCCGTTGACAAAATGGAATGCAGCCCTCCCCATATTGACATTTTAGATAATTTCCCAAAACTTTTCTGCAAAACCCTAAAATTCCGAAACCCACATTCCATTTCCACTGACCCCCAGATCCCCCAAAACCATGGCCAAAAAAAAACCCCCCACCCACCCCCCCCCCCCACCCCCAAAACCCCCCAACAAACCCACATGCCCAAAAGACCCCAAACCCCCACCCCACCCCCCCCCCCCCCCCCCCCTTTTTTCCCCTTTTTTTTTTTTTTACTTATCCCCTTAAAAAAAAAAAAAGAAAGGGGAGACAAAAAAAAGAAAGGAGAAAAAGAAAAAAAAAAAAAAAAAAAAAAAAAAAGAAGGGAAGGCCTGCTCTCTAGTAAGAAAAAATATGACAACTTCTTTTTGCATCATGAAAAAAGATGACTGACAACTTCTTGCATGCTTAAATGCTAAGCTTATGTGGCAAGGAGATCTAAATCAGATTTGATGATCACGTATCTAGCAAGTATTGTTAACGTTCAAAATTTAGACCGAATTCATTTTGGCCTACCAAAATTTGAATAGGGTACGTTTCGATATCCCCAGAAAATACCGAAATATCAGTCCAATTTCAGCAATTTCAATAAATTTTGGTAAATTTTAGTGAAATTTCGGAAAAGCTAACAAATTCTTTTAGGCCGTATATGTAACTTTCATTTATGAGGTACCAAAATTACATACCTCACATGTTAGTTTGGTACATTATTTGTTGATTTAGAGTCTAAAGAAAGTTGAAATGTGAATTTATAAGTTTTTAACATATTTTTCTTTTTTAATTTTTTAGCATATTTTAGAGTCAAAATAAAAAAAATCAAAATTTTAATAAATTTAAACAAACGAAATTTCCATCAAAAGCGAAATTTGAAACCTTAATTGTTATTTGAGTTCATCATCAACAATTGTACCCTCACAAACCCATTCTCTTTGGGCCTGGTGCATATTTGTGGTTCCTGCCCCGTACCTAATCTCCAATTTACAATTTTAACTCTCTTTCCCCTTTTTCCCCCTTCCATCAATTTGGAGGGAAAATTTTCTCAGCAGACCCTAAGATTCCCAATCCTACCCGCCATTTTCATGCACTCACTGAACCTCAGACCTCTCTCAACCATGGCCAAACGCAAAACCCCCATCCAATCTCCTCCGCCCACCTCCAAAACTCCTCAACAAACCCACTTGCCCAAAAGACCCAAAACCCTGACCACACCCACCACCACCACCAACAATTGGGCCCCGCTCGACCTCACCCAATCGGAGCTCTCCCTCCCCTTAACCTTCCCCACCGGCCAAACCTTCCGGTGGCGGCAAACCGGCCCTCTCCAGTACTCCGGCGTCGTTGGGTCCCACCTAGTTTCCCTCAAGCACCTCCCAAACGGCGGCGTTTCGTACTGCCTCCACCACCACCCCACATCCGCCGCCGTCTCCGATTCCGACGCCAAGCTGGCCCTGCTGGATTTCCTCAATGCGGGTATTTCTCTCGCCGGAATTTGGGAGGTGTTCTCGGCCTCCGATTCGAGGTTCGCCGAGATCGCCGGGTACTTGGGCGGCGCTCGGGTGCTCCGGCAAGACCCGGTTGAGTGCTTGTTTCAGTTTCTCTGCTCGTCGAATAACAACATTCAGAGAATTACGAAAATGGTGGATTTTATGTCTTCGTTGGGGAAGCATCTGGGTTGTGTTGAAAGTTTCGATTTTTATGAATTTCCAAGTTTGGAGCGCTTGTCAATGGTCTCAGAGAAAGAATTCAGAGACGCCGGTTTCGGCTACAGGTTTGTCACTACTTGTCAATTTGCGTATTGGATTAGATCAGAGTATCGCTTGAATAATCGAAAATGCATATGTTTGGAATGTATCTGTATTATATGAATGTGCATTTTGCATTGTCTGAATATTGAGATTTGGTTTTATGGGCAGGGCTAAGTACATAACTGGGACTGTAAAGACTTTGCAATCGAAACCCGGTGGAGGTGCAGAGTGGCTGTTGTCTCTGCGTAAAATGGAGCTGGTAGAGGTGATTGAATCTCTTTCCACATTGCCTGGAGTTGGTCCTAAGGTGGCAGCGTGCATTGCGCTGTTCTCGCTTGATCAACACCATGCCATTCCAGTTGATACACATGTGTGGAAGGTATACCTTTTACTGCTAGACTTCTCTTGTTTGTTATATGATGTTAGTTGTTGATCAAGGTTGTAGCACAAGAATTTTAGTTTCGGGGTAATGTTATAGTTGTTTATGTCTTTGGGTTTTGAAAATTCATGAGTGCTGATGTTTGAATGGTTTTTTCTCCTTGTTGTGAGTAAGATTGCTACAAGAGACCTCATACCTGAGCTAGCAGGTGCCCGTCTGACACCAAAGCTCTGCATCCGTGTGGCTGACGCATTTGTGAGTAGATATGGGAAATATGCTGGTTGGGCTCAAACTTTGCTTTTCATTGCTGAGTTGCCTTCACAGAAAGCCCTTCTACCAGCACATTTTTCGAATGGAATAGAGACTAAAGTTGCTACGAAGAAGGGCCATAAATTGCAAACTGTAGAGGGTACTTCAACAGTTGAGTAGTGACTTGACAATTGAAGTCGGCACTTTTGAGTTAAAACAGCAAGGTCGATGTTGCATCAACATTAATTCCGGGGGAGGACCTATAAATTATCAAATACTGCAGCTTTGAAACTGAATTTGCAAGAGAATTTTCTCCAAGATAGTGGACTTCTTGAAAACAAGTGTGGAATATGAATGAGAGTGGTTCAAATTGCATCCTATAAATCTTTTCGGCACCTGTTTCTTTCAACGCTAATGCCCTCATTCTCATTTGGGGGAGCACCTCTTTCAACGCTAATGTACCTTGGTCTTCTTCTGTATCACTACTGCTTGTGTTTCTTACTTGCTAACATATATTTCTAGGTGCTCCCTCATTTTGGGGGTCACTTGATTGGGATTGATTCGTGTTCAACCATTATTTGTATCTCTTTCGAGATATTGCAGATATTATACTCACATTATTTATGAATCAAAGTTTGATCTTTTTCTCTGATAAACGATAATGTATGTTTGGTTGTTTAACGTTTAAAGTGTGAACTTGTTAGGGTGTAAATTCAGTTATGTTAAATCGTTTCTCTAGTAGTCGTGATTTCCTTTATTGTTTTGCCACCAATAATAAGGTGCATCAGCTACAGACAGACACATGAATGGCTGGTAGTTACCTTATCAGAGAAACAATTGAATGAAATCACACAACTTATTGCATTATATTGCAAATCAAAGTTTATTGCATTTCATTCCTGTGTAATATATGATGTGTAAATCAAAGTTTCAAGACATCCCAATACACTGAGTCTCATTAACCGTGCAAGCCACAAACTATATAAATTTGGAGAGCAAAGTTCGAGGTTTTTGAAGGTTTCCAAGATCAACAGATGTCACTGACAGCATCGCATACTTCAAACAGATGAGCGCCACATGATATGGCTTTCAACACTGACTTCATAACTTTGACCCAGCGACGCTCAGGTTTCTGTAGATTCACGAAAAGCAGCTCATTGTTCCTGTACAGGCGAATTGCAAAGCAGAAATTAATTAAGTCACTCGCATGCTAAGAAAATTAACATAGCAACAGACCGTTAACACTCCCTCAACCGAAAACAGAAAGTGCAAAACATAGGGGCATCTCTGTATTCTAGACAATGTCCAAAAGAATGTAAATCAGCTGGATATGGAAATTACCCAGTAAGCTTTTTCGCTAGGTACAAGAATGGTTCATCAAGACTGTAATTGTTCCTGGCAGAAACTTCATAGTACGGCAAACAAATACCGTTTTCCAGTTCCAAAGGAGACAGCAGCGGCTGGTTGCCACACAACACAATGGGAATGTTCCTATAAACCCTGTACAACATAAGGTGAATAACGAAGATAAGCTATTTATCTCACAAGACGCTATATCAGTTAGTTTCAGAAAAATTTATACGCTAATAGAATCAATATGCTACCTGGAGAGACCGCGACACACCTCGGCATAGTTATCAAGTTCATCAAACACGATTATACCCTCTGGAGCAATACTGATAACCAGGAAAAATACATACAAACTTGAGTTGAAAATAAAGATAATGCAGGTCAGAAAAAGCAGGCATTTTACAAGATTAAGATCATACAGTATGAGGGGTAGATCAATTATCATAAACACCAATAGTTTAAACAGAAGACTTGCAATCTTAATTACCGATTTAAAAACTCATGAAGTTGAGACTTCAGCTTAATTTCACGAATCCGGATCTATCAAGTTTCAGCTTAATTTAAAGCTTCTTTGGCAAAAAAACTCTGATTTCCAGCCACCACGACGACGCAAATGTAAACTCTCCCTAATCCAATTCCAATTCCAATCAAACTCACCACCAACCACCGCCACTTCTTTCAACTGAGTCATCTCCCAGCGACCACCACCGTTGCTGCGTCCGTAACTCGGCTCAACTCGTGACTCATTTGGTCTGCTCCGTCCTATTCTGATTCAACCTCTTCCTCACAAGACTAAGTCTCTGATCTTCGCGTATTGGCTTCTTCGTCTCCCGCAACCTCCCCTTGCCTCTCGACCTATTTGACGTTGTTGCGTCCATCTATGGCAATTGTGACAAGGGTTTGGTATGCTTGTTTCAGACTCAATTTTGATTTTGAGTTTCTGGTTTTGGGTTTTGATGGGTTGTGGTTATAAAGTTTGATTCTTTGGTTGGTTTTGGAACTTTGGTTCATGTCAATTTGAGTTCTTTGATTGGTTTTACTGTGGTTCTGCGGTTTTGGGCAAAGTAGAGTGGGGTTGGCTGGATGGAGAGCATTTCAGTGATGAGGTTAAAATTGATACCTTCGAAAATTAGTGGTTTAAATTAGTATTAATAAATACTTTCTAAAGAATAGGTTCTGGAGGAGTTTTTTTTTGTTTTTCTGGTTCAGATTTCCTTGTGTTGAAACTTAAAACCTGAAAGATGTTCACACCGATCCCCAAATTTGTGGACATATTTGCAGGGTGTCCAACCTCTTCCTTGCAAACGATTCCATACTAGACGACTCACCTTTGTCATCAAATTCGCCTTTCCTTTTAGCGGACGACCGGACTCGATCGTCGACCCAGATTTAATGTGAATTTTTAGGGTGGTCAATTACAGGGATCATTCATTAACATCGGCGGCCATCCTCCCTAATACTTGTTCTCGGAAAAGGAAAATTCATCAATTGGTTTGCAACCAGATGCCTGATGCGGACTCTACAAATTCGATTCCAATCGTCAGATAAGTTTTACCACGAAATTGATACTTTCAATCTGGTTTCTACAACACTCTTTCTTTATTTCGTAATTGTCTTTATGTCTACTGGATTGCTTTCCGTTTTTCATTGCTTTTAAATGTGTTAAAGATTGATTTGCTGGGTCGTTCACTAGATGTATTCCTTGCAATCGTCAAAATTTAGTTTTGTCGACGTCGGCGGCAAAGCCACTCGAGTTGGCTCCCTGCTTGCGTACATGAACTAGGAGTTGTCCCTCGATGTAAAGGCAAATTTGTCCCTCATTAGAGGAGTTTTGTCCCTCATTAGAGGCGTTTTGTCCCTCAATTTAGAGGCTGGTTTGGTAGTTTTCTATTTCTGTTGTTCTATTGGAAGATGAGGGCTTTCTACCGGTTGTATTGGAATTATTGGCAAGTTTTCCACGGCGGTGATGGAGGCGGTTAACGGAGTTATGCTGTTGACGATGATAAAACAGTTGTTAATTGACAGTTTTTTAATTCCCGGTAAGTTCACTATTTTTATCTTTATCTTTTTATGTGCCACGTGTTTCTTTTATCTTTTTTTGTGCCACGTGTTCCTTTAAGTTTTTTGTTTTATTTATTAAATTTTTTCATTTTTAATTTTCTGTTTTATTTTGTTTTCTTTATTTCTTTTTGTATTTTCTGTTTTTTTTTCTTTATTTCTTTTTGTATTTTCTATCTAAATATTTTTTTTTTTTTAATTTAATTTAATTTTTTTATCATTATTTTCTATCTATATATTTTCTGGTTTCTTTATTTTATCTTTATATTTTCTGTTTTCTTATTTACATTTCTTTTGTTTTGCTTTTTTGTTTCTTTCTTTTGGTTTTTTTTTTTTTTTTTTTTTTTTTTTTGGTGTTTCTTTTGGGTTTTGTTTTGGTTTGGTTTGTTTGCAGATTACCAGTTTTGTGGAGCTGCAGAGCTATTTCTTGGAGCTGTCAACGAGATTACCAGGATATTTAGGAATGCTCGGAATGCAATGATGGATGCTCATATCTGGAGATGCGCTATTTAGCTTGGTTTGTGATTATTTGCCTTGGTTTAAGGCTTTGTTTTGTTTTTTTGTTTTCCCCGTGATTGACGGGCAGGGGTTCTTTATTTTCATATCTGGAGATCCTTCTTTAGTTCTTGGCTTCATGTTTGGGTTTTGGTTTGGTTATTCTGACCAGCCATGTAATCTTGATGTAATTCCGATGGTCTTTTTCAATAAAGAATTTCCATATCAAAAAAAAAAAAATTAGTATTAATAAAAAATTGACGATTTTACAAAGGGTGGAACACAATTGCAAGGATTTGAAAGTACATGGTACTAAAATGCAAGAAAAAAAATACAAATATCATTTTGAAATTTAACTCAAACTACAAGGTACGAAATTGTAATTTACCCAAAATATAATTTTGGCATTTTCTTGCAACAACTACAACTAGCAATAGTGTTCGCGCGTTGCTGCGGATTTAAAAAATGTATAAAATTTATTAAAAATTATGAAAATGTATGAGGAAAATAATTGTACTTTTATAGACATGAAAATCTAAATAATAATATAAAGTTTTGTTAAGCAAATTTGAGTTACAAAGGCAAAATACTTCACAAAACTAAAGGGCAGTTTCGTAATTCTTGCAGAACAGTGTTTTACTGTATCAGAACAGTAATTCTTCACAAACTAAATTGCATTTTCGTAATTATCTCGGAACAGTGATGCACTGTTTTTCGTTCAAACCCAACACAGAAGGCCCAAAGCCCAAAACTCTTCACAAAATTGAGGGGCAATTTTGTAATTTTATGGAACAGTAAATCTCTGTATCCAGAACAGTGATTCACGTTTCATTATATATAATATTTCTCTCCTGTCGTCACCCAACATGACCTGGAAATCCGCGACAACAATCTCTCCTTGCCGCCGGAATCCCTCTCTCTCTCTCTCTCTCTCTCTCTTCGTACAAATAACATCGCCGTTATTAGATTGTTATTTTTTGGTTATTGGGTAAAAATTTGAGAGAAAATTCCTTTCCATTTGCTCTTAGCATTGCCCATTTTCCTTTTCCAAAATCGATCACTTATAATCTATTTCTTTCAAAAGAGAAATCGAAAGACTGTGATAGAAGGATAATGCAACGACGAAATAAGGCGAAAAACTCAGTACGAGATGAGGCGAAAAACTCAGTACGAGATGAAAACACACACAACTAATTTTTTATTTTATTTTTATCAAAACACACAACTAATTCTTTATGTCGCAAGAAATTGATTAAATTAAACACGTGAGACTTTCGTCCATAAAATCGAAACCGACATACCGGTCAGCATGAGTCGCACCAAGATCACAGTCGAAATGGATAAACTCCCCCCAGTTTGTGTAGTAGCTAAATCTACCTGCAGAAAAAGTATAAATCAGTATCGCTTGATGGTGCTTTTAACACCCCCCTGTGTAGTACTAAATCTACCTGCGGAAAAGTTGAGCCTCAACCTCCGACAACCAAATTGTGAGGGCACTTTCTGGTTGTTATTCGCGAAAATATTAAATAAGAAAAGAAAAGTGGCCTTACCGATAAGTCGGGTACTGGCACTGCCGCCGGAGAGGAGGACCTTCAAGGTGGTGTTCCGGACCTGAGTTGACACAGAATCCTGCATGCGTAGAACAAACAATATTCATCTATACGTGAGATATACTATCAACTCGATGTTGAGAAGAGAATTAACGCGGAGAACAAGACGGAAATTGTTGGCAAAGAGAGTATCTCTTCAAGAGCTAAAAAAAATGTGGGCGAATTTGCCCAGTGTGTTGGGAGTGTATATACTGATTGGCAAAGGGGAAGAGGAAGAAGCCTATGAAAGAGAGTACCGAAATTTCAACCCAACCAAAATGTTGCTTTTCTACCCACGTCACATCAAAGAAAGAAAGTACCGAAGTTTCAACCCAACCAAAATGTTGCTTTCTACCCACGTCACATCAAAGAAATAAAGTACCGAAGTTTCAACCCAACCAAAATGCAATGCAAGGTTCAAAATTTCGGCCGAAACACTGAAATTTCGGTAATTTTGGAGCACCGAAATTTGAATCGGGGTACGTCTCAATATCATCAGAAAAGACCGAAATTTCGGTAATTTCGGTAATTTCGGTTTCGATTTCGGTGAAATTTCGGAAATATGATGGAAATTTCGGTAAATTTCGGTGAAATTTCGGTACAATTTCAGTGAAACTTTGATGTAGGCTTTGGTGAAGATATTTTATTTACATAGCTTCTCTCTACCACCTCCACCATCAATTATTAAGCTAACAAACAAACAATATGCTTCTTACTTTATGCTCTACTTCTATCTACCTTCATCATCTATCATACAAACAAACAATAAGCTTTGTACTTTATGATTTACTTCTCCCTACCACCTTCACTCCTCCGTCAATTATCAAGCTCAAAACAATAGGTATGCTTTACATAAATAGATCTTTTGGCTTTCTTACATGCATGTTGAATATTACATTCACTCTGCTTGCTACCAAATGTCATGTGAGCAATATTACCAGTTCCAAGATAATATATCAAGAAGTAAAGATGAGCCTCATCGTAATAGTTTTATAGTATGTGTAATTCTGATGTATTATATTCCTTACAACTCTTATGATATATTGTAATGTTAATGTAATGATTATTGTATGTTTCATGAGACTCATCTTAAGTATTCCACAATAACATTTAAGATATTATGTTAATTGACAGCTTAGTGGAATGCAAAACACGCATTCTTCTTCCTTATGTATATAAAAGTTAATCCATATGGACAATGTTGCATAGCTTAAGTGTTAAGTTGCATTATTTGTTGATTTTAGAGCCTATAGAAAGTAGAAATATTAATTTATAGGTGTTCTAGCATGTTTTTCGTCTTTATATTATTTTTTTTACTGAAATTTCCATCGAAATCGAAACTTTTTCCGAAATTTCCATAAATTTTGGTGACCGAAATTTCAATTGAAACCGAAACTTTGAACCTTGCCAAAATGTTTCTACCCACGTCACATCAAAGGCTTCAACCAATACTTCAACCAATCACTGTCACAACTTCAACCAAGACTTCAACCAAGGCTTCAAGGTTCACTGTCACAACTTCAACCAAGACTTCAACCAAGGCTTCAAGGCTTCACTGTCACAACCAAGGCTTCAACCAAGGCTTCAACCCACTGCAACCCAGCAAACAAACAAAAGGGTCCCCATCCATATTAAGACTTACGAGTACGTATTAACTACTTGCAGTTTCCATTTGGAGTTCACACGGCCCCAAATCCACGCGTATATATGATCGTTGTATACGGTATACCTACAGTTCTGGAATAATACTATCGGTACCATGTAATTGACCAATTTTTTTTATTCCAACTCATGTGTCACACACTTGCCACATCATCTTTCTAGTTATCAATTATATATTTCAATCAAATTTAAAAGAAAATCACTTAATCATTAAACAAAAACAAAAGCATTAAATTGAAGGGTTAATGAGATATAAACCCAAAAAATTTGTATTATTTAGATTGATACCCATGTGTATTTTTTTTGTTGAATAGAACCCATCATTTAATAATCTTATCACATAAGATCTATAATCAACCAACCAATTTAAATTATTTACATGTATGTCATTTTACATTTAAAACAAATAAAGTAAAATTAAAAAAAAATTAACTAACCCTCCTTCAAGTTTGGCGTAAGTTATATTTCTTAAAAAAAAGGTAGGTACAAATGTATGCCCCCTCCCTGAACTATTCCGTAAGTATATGTTTTTTTAATGTAAATATCGGTATATAATGTTTACAGGTGGATATGTTCAGGTATTATAACTTAGGTAATCATGTATTATTTTAAAACTACACAAATTTGTATAACTTTACGCCACCTAGGAAATAAAAAATTGACAGAAAGTCTTAGCCAATCCGCCTAGGTATAAGTCAACTTACAGAAAACCTAAGCTAATCCACCTTGATATAAGTAAACTTACAGTAACCTGAACCAATTCACCTAGATATAAGTCAACTTTGGTGGTGTAACTTAGGTAACCATGTGTTCTCTTGAGACGATATAATTGGGTCATATTATTTTGTAAACACCAAATTCATGTCACCTAAGTATAGTCATATTATTTGATTTTGTAAACACCTAAGTCATTTCACCAAAGTATGGCCATATTATTTAATTTTGTAAACACCTAAATCAAACCACCAATTATATATCTCTTTAATTATAAATAAGGGTATATTTGGTAGATAAACACATACATAAAGACAAATATGGAAAGTTTTTAAATTGACATCTAGTCAGTGGCTTTATTCAGAAGAAAAATATTTAGTGGGTTTTAAATGAAAAAATTTAAATTTTAAGGGTTTATGTCTCATTTACTATAAATTAAATTTAAATTGAAATCACACTGACTAAACATCAAATCAAACCATGCATCTCTCTTGTCTCACTCACCAAAAGGAAAACAATTCTTGGAACCCTAAAGTTCGCAGGATTTGTCTCCATGGGGCCTTCTCACAACCTGCAGGTCACCCAGGATTTGTCTCCATTGAAACTAAGCTTAACTACAAACATCCCTAGATGACAGTCATTGATATATCTACAATATTGAACCACGAAAGTAATCCAAAAATGAAGATTTAATCTCCAATGTTATAGCGGCGGTGAAGGTTGGTGCGATGCGCTAGTGAAGCTTCAATGGAGAACGAGGTGTTTAATTAGGGTTTGAGGGTTCCAAGTGTTTCTTTGCTTGAGGGAGGCAAGTAGAGCTGTTTCTGGTTTATGGTTAATGTGAATTGAATTCTTTTTTATGCTTATTTTTATAGACCATGAGCCTCTACATTTACTTATCCATGCATTTGTGTCATGCTTGTAGCGGTTGGATTAGGAGGATATGTTTAATTAAAAAAATGTTTGTAGTGGTTGATGGTTGACACCTCAGCAAATACACCAAATGCGTAGAAAAACAAATGTAGAGGCTCATGATCCTATTTTTATGTATTGATTAATTGATTTCATTTGAGATTTGATTGAAATATGTAATTGATAACTAAATATATCATATAATTAGAAAGATGATGTGGTACTACATGGCAATGTCACATGTGTTGGTATCAAAAACTTGGTTAACTACTTGGTGCCAATAATGTTGTTATTTTTTCGGTCTCTAAAGTTAGGAATTTTCAATATGCCTCCTTTTGACCAAATTTTTTGTCACAGTAAATGAATATATCGCAACAATAGTAAATGAATCTTAACAAGATTCAACCGACTCTAGGGCACGGTCTCAATTTTTCTTTTTCAAATTTTTTATTTTTAGATTCTTTGACAGTACCTTTGACCAAAAACAAATTGAATTGATCAATATATTTGATATCATCGGTGATATAGTAACAAATAACATGTTAATCAGTAAATTAAGGTATTCCTCCAGGCGAGCGGACCCTACTCGGTTTGGTACTTGTACGATAAGGGGGTGTTTGGTATGCCTCCCTGGCTAGGACTGGACTGGACAATATTAAATTGTCCACCTATCCTACGTTTGGCAACGGGCGGGACTAACTTAAGTGGGCTTATTTAGCACCCGCGTCCCCTTCTCGCTTCGCTAACTAGCGAGCTCTGAGAGTGCCTCGCTAAATAGCGAGGTCGTGAGGCCAGAAGACGATCGACGCCCAACGACGCCGACGCCGACGCCCAACGACACCGACGCCCAACGACGACGCCGCTTCGTCCTCGCTCGTCGCCACTTCTTCCTCCCTCGGTCGTCGCTCGCCGCCATTGCCCATCGCCCGACGCCCAACGTTGCTCTCTGATCTGCAGCCCAACAACGACATTCAAGTGAGTTTTTCTTCCTCTAATCTGGGCAAATTCTGGGTTTTTAGCATCCGGGTTCTTCTGGGTTATCCTGGGTTTTTGATCACTTGTATTGAACTTCACAGAATTTGAGGAGTTAATGACGATTAGAGTTGCATTTGTATGTGTGGAATGATGATGAATTGAACTTGTGGGATTATGGATTGGTTTCGATTTTCGATTGTTTGATTGTCTGCTGCCGATCTTGTCTGTTTGATGAGTTTGGATTGGTCTATGAATGAGCTGTGGTTTTGATGTTTTTTGTTCAGCTCTATTGTTGTTGTTGAATTGTGGGATGTGGTTGGTAGACGTTTACTTGCTTCCCGGGAAAAGTTTGAGGGTTGGATAAGGCAAAACAATTCGTGGTTTTTCAATGTTGGTTATGTTACATAAGATACTAGGATGATTTACGAATAAGAAAATGAGCTCAATTTAGGTTTATGATTAGAGGGGGTTTAATTGAGCTTGTGGTTTTTAAGGTTTAATTGGGATTGAAAAATTGAATCCTTGATTTGAAGTTCTGTCTTTCGATTTGAGGTGGACAGATTTTTAGTCCAATGCAGCACCAAACATAGGTCAGGACTCAGTCCGGCATAAGCCAGTCCAGTCCAGTCCGAGCTAATCCCAGGATACAGTCATGTCCAGTCCTGTCCTGCGTGCCAAACGAGCCCTAAATGATTTATCAGGGACGGACGCTCAAAAGGCAAATTGGTCGCATTGTTGTACACATGTTAAGAAGATAGAGTACACGCGTTTTGGGTGGACTTCCTGCATGTTGGGTGGACAAGGGCTTTCGAAAGTATCCCGATTGGCTTCAAATAGAAATCCAACACGTGTTGCATCTTTGACGCACAGGCAACAGCCGTTTTGGACCTCCTGCGATTGCATCTTGGACGCACTTGCTTGCAAGGTTCAATGTTTCGGTTTAAGTTGAAATTTCGGTTGCTAAAATTTATGAAAATTTCAGTAAAAAAACGTCGAAAAATATGCTAGAACACCTATAAATTAATATCTCTACTTTCTATAAGCTCTAAAATTAACAAATAATGCAATTTAACACTTAAGCTATGCAACATTGTGTATATGGATTAAATTTTATATACATAAGAGAGAAGAATCCGTATTTTGCATTCCATTAAGCTGTCAATTAGCATAATATCTTAAATGTTATTGTGGAATACTTAAGCTGAGTCTCATGAAACATACAATAATCATTACATTAACATTACAATATATCATAAGAGTTTTAAAGAATATAATACATCAGAATTACACACACATATTATTCTAATACATAAAACTATTACGATGAGGCTCATGTTTGCTTCTTGATACATTATCTTAGAACTGAAAATATTGCTCCCATGACATTTGGTAGCAGACAGAGTGAATGTAATATTCAACATGCATAAAGTAAGAAGAAGCCTAGTGTGTGTTTGTATGATAGATGATGAAGGTAGAGAGAAGTAAAGCATAATGTAAGAAACCTGTTGTTTGTTTGTTAGCTTGATAATTGACGGTAGAGGTGGTAGAGAGAAGCTATGTAAATAAAACATCTTCACTGAAACCTACATCAAATTTTCACTGAAATTGTACCGAAATTTCCAACAGATTTCCGAAATTTCACCGAAATTACCGAAATTTCGGTATTTTTCCGATGATATTGATATGTACCCCGATTCAAATTTCGGTGCTCCAAATTTACCGAAATTTCGATCTTTCCACCGAAATTTTGAACCTTGCTTGCTAGTACATAGGGTGAGATCGGGCCGAGTTGGGTTGGATATTTATAAGTCCAAAAAAAGCTCATTAATGATCAGGCTCTAAATTTTAAGGCCCGTTTGAATGCCCAATTTGATCAGGCCGGGTTAGGCTTTTATACCATCGGGTTCGGTCTTCAGCCTAAACAAATAAGTAAGGGAAGTTGGTTAAAATAGGCCCATGGGGAAATTTGTGTGCTAAAATAGGCAACGGGCAGCGGTCATTTCTTCACTGGGCAAATTGTGAATAGTATTTTACAGTTCAATCCCTAGGTATATAGTGTGGCCATAGTCCCTTATAGTGTGTCCATAGTGCGGCCATAGTTTTTCATAGTCCATGTATTTCGAGTACATATTAGTTGTAATTCATCAACGCGTTCATAGTCCCTCATAGTGTGCCCATGGTGCGGCCATAGTTTCTTATAGTCCCTTATAATCTTTCGAGTACAGATTAGTTGTAATTCATCAACGCGTTCATAGTCCCTCATAATGTGCCCATGGTGCAGCCATAGTTCTTCATAGTCCCCCATAGTCTCTTATTGTACACATATAGTATTCACATTGTCCCTCTGCTTCTTCTCCGAACTCCATCGAAGACGTTTTGGTTTTCCAGTGGCAAACCGCTGGGAATTTGGGGTTGAAACTATGGGGATATATTCTTGAGGTCGAGAGTGAACTTTTTGTAGTTGGAGTCGTCGTCAATCGGTGACCGAAAAAGGTAGAACGGAGGGAGGTTCGTCGGAGGGAAAAAGGGAATTGTGAAGGGATTCTCCTCTGCAATTAGGCAAAAGTTTTGCTTAGTTTCACCACAAAATTGGCTGATCGTATATTTTGGCACAAAAGTTTGCCCATGTGACTATTTTGGCTAATTCCCCAATAAGTAAAGATCAAGTCTCTGATCTTCGCCGTATTGGCTTCTTCGTCTCCCGAAACCTCCCCTTGCCTCTCGACCTATTTGACGTTGTTGCGTCCATCTATGGCAATTGTGACAAGGGTTTGGTATGCTTGTTTCAGACTCAATTTTGATTTTGAGTTTCTGGCAGGGGCGGATCCATGTGAGAGCGGAGGTAAGCCTCCGCCCCTCTGCTCGCCGGGAAAGTCAGCTAGTTTGGGACAGCTCCGCCCCTCTATGCGAAGAAGACGCTGCTCGATCCGCTCTCTGCATCTGGACCCGGCCGCTCAAACCCGTTCAATTCGTTGTTCCTGAGTGCACTGGCCAAATTGCACACCAGGTGTTCGACAAATTGCCGCACTCAGGTGAACGTGTTCAATCCGCTTCTGAGATTGGCTACCACCCGAAAATTGCTGACAAGGATGGAGGGTGTAAAGATCTGGCATTTACCCACCACTCCAATTCTCCTCCTCAAGCTCTGCTCCGTGCGTTTCCTCATTTGCTGCATTTTCAGGTCGATTTGAAGACCGGCCATGGCTTTCAGACTATTTCCCAAGCGTTTGGCCCGGTGAGTTATCACTAATTGTGCTGATTTTGATTTTTAGGTTTGTTTCCACCTGTAGAATCTGTAATTTGGAGTACTGGGTTTTGTGTGAAATGTGAACTTTTGGTTTCTGGGTCGTCTAGTTTTCTGCAAACTGAATGAACACTTTATGGTGTTTCAGCTGAAATGCAATGTGTTAGCTTACTGGATTTTGCTTGCTCATTTATGGGTTGTACTTGATTTTCGTTGCTGCCACTAAATTTACTTGGTAATGATATGAATAAGTTAATTATCTGGGATAATTGTTGCTAAATTAAGGCGTTTGTTGTTTAGGGGAACTTAAGAATAAAAAATCCTCAAAATTTTTTTCTGTTTGTATTCGTTTTCTGTATGGTCTTTCTTTTGGATGAAAAGATGAATAAGGTTTCGATTGCCTACTCAAATTAACAATTTTTAAGTGCTGACAAGTTTATGGGTTTTGAATTGTCAACCTGATGTGGTCATAAACTGTGCTGCACTATCTGTTCCCTGTGCCTGTGAAATGGATCCTGCTGATGTTATGTTTCTTAATGTGCCATCTTCTCTTGTAGATTGGTTATCAAGCTATGAAGAGTGTAATTCCTTTCAGATCCATTTGTAAAGCTTGACTTGCCCAGCCTCCTTGAGCATTAGGAAGAGATTTGTTAATGTTGCATCCATTCAGTTATTGGTTTCCCTATTTGAACCCCTGAACGGCAGGCGGCAGCAGCAGCAGAACCTCAAAAATTCCGCCCCTCTGCTCCAGGATCCGCCACTGGTTTCTGGTTTTGGGTTTTGATGGGTTGTGGTGTGGTTATAAAGTTTGATTATTTGGTTGGTTTTGGTACTTTGGTTCTTGTCAATTTGAGTTCTTTGATTGGTTTTACTGTGGTTCTGCGGTTTTGGGCAGAGTAGAGTGGGGTTGGCTGGATGGAGAGCATTTTAGTGATGAGGTTTAAATTGATACCTATGAAAAATTAGTAGTTTAAATTAGGGCTGGGAAATTCTTCCCGAATCCCGCATCCCGATCCCGATCCCGACAATCCCGATCCCGACTTATCGGGATTTTATCTCGATCCCGACTGAATCGGGACGGGAGCGGGATTTATCTTTGGAAACTGTCGGGATCCCGACATCCCGACAACATACATATTGAAAAATCAAATCAATTTGTTCAATTCAATCTCCTCTCGAATTCAATTCAACTAAATGCACAGATTCTTATCAAACATTCAATTCATTCAATTCCAAACAAATCGAGCATTCAAATTCCAAAGCAATCAAATCAAACTAACTTGGGCTTAAGGAATCGAATCAAATTGACATGGAGATTGCAATCAATTCATGAATTGCAGGCGCACTCACAGCAACAATGATGGGACATGGGTGAGCGACAACACCCATGGCGACGACGATAGTGATGAGCGTCGAAGAGGGCTGATGGGCGACAACGATGGGCGATGGGCTATGGGCAGTGGGCGACGACGACGGCGGCGGGTTACAATGGCGGCGATGGGCAATCATGGGCTATGGGCAGTGGGCGATGATGACGAGCGAAGGACGACGGCGATGGGCGAACGGCTGCACTTTTATTTGGGAGGGGACAACGATGATAATAGAGGGGTGAACGGCTGCAATTTCGTTTGGGGAGGGTTATTGGATAGTTTTTTATTTTTTATTTTGTTTTCAATAAAATATTTTAAACCCAATGCTTACTTTTGATGCCTTATTTTAGTTGGTAACTTTTGATTAATAAAACCAAAGGCTACTAAACAGTAAAAATTAAACTATAATGTATTTTAAGACTAAATGGAATAATTTTTTGTTTATTTGGGTATTATATAAATATATAAATTATGTAATATAGGAATTTTTGCATATTCCTATATTAATATGCTTCATTCCATCATGTATGAGTTGTTCTTGATGATTCACATTAAGGATTCATGCACACACAAAAAGTTTAAAATTTCATATTATACTTGAGATTTCAATTGTCAGGATTGATCGGGTTTCCCGATCGGGATCCCGACTTAATCGGGATTTTATTGTCGGGATCCCGACTTAATCGGGACGAGATTCGGGATCATTTTTACCTTCTAATCGGGATCGGGACCGGATCGGGATTTTTATAATCGGGATCGGGATCGTCCCGATCCCACCCCTAGTTTAAATTAATAAAATCAACCTATTGTGGTTTGAATTGATATTGACTTCTTATTGGGTAAAATATCGTTTACCTTTTTTATTTATTTATAGAATAGTAGCTTTATCTATACTATTATTTAAGCAAACCCATTTTTACTGTTCCGTGCACTGTTCATGAACTTTGAACAGTGCACGGAAAATGACGTCTTTGCCCTTTCAACTTTGAGAACTTAAATTTTTTTGATTAATACATCAGGTTAAATCGGTAAATTACCCTCCGGGCACTGTTTAGGTACTGTTCATGAACAGTACCTTTTATTTTTAAATTTTTTTTTTTTTTTTCTATTAACTCTTCTACACCGCACAAAAATACACTCTCTTATCGCACCCGCATAGCGGGTGTGCAATTTTCTAGTGAAAATAATGACAACTACAAACATCAGAAGGTCAAAATCAACGAAATAGAAACGGTACAAAACCATAGTTAGTATGGAACGTGTATGCTATGTCAAATTTTCTTTCCAAAAACCATGGAAAATTTAACCATTTATAGTATTTTAATAATTATTTATGGTGGCTGCTATGTACACCCAGTTTTCTACTTTGGACACCTTGTTTCTTTATACCCATCTTCCTTTTTTGAAAACTACTTTGAACACCCAAATTTGATTCAAATTCTCTACATATACCCTTTATTTTGTGTATTGAACAAATTCTCTTGAGCATCTTTTAAATTTTTCTTTGAACACCCAAAATTAGAATTTGTTATCTCTACACTACAACAAAAATGGCTATTTCGTCGCAAGAAGTGCCTTTTTAGCGGCAGTATAATTCAACGGTAAAGCCCTAACAATTCGTCGCAGAATAATCTCTGCTCAGAATATAGCTTGACCGGGGACTTTTAGCGACGAAAGTTTCTGCGGCTAAAAGAAACTTTGATACAAATCAAATGAGATTATAAATAAAAAAAACTTTGATACAATCAATGAAAATTCTTACATTTCTTCTTCGAATTCATCCTCTTTCATTGTGTCTTTCATCAAAAATCGGAGATTTTATGAGATTTAGGGTTTAGAAACATAGAGTATGATGCAAGATGATTTATTTTATTTCTTAAAAACCTAAATGGGTGTCCATAACTTTTATATAGGGTGTACAAAGAAATTAAGTACTTATATGTAATTTCACAGAAGGATACAAATGTAATTACATGTTATAAAAAAATTCAAGGTGTCTAAAGAAGAAAGACAGATGTACATAACAACCCTCTTATTTATATATTGTATTGTAATTTATGTTCTCAATAAAGTATGGATAAATATGTGAACGGTATGTGTATCATTATTAATGTCTAAAAATATGCATACTATCTGTCAATAATATGTCATTATATATATAATATGATAGAGGAGTAATATTATGACAAAAAAAAACTTTTGTATAATTGAAAATAGTACTAAAAATGAAAGTATTTTTGCAATTTATAGCAATACACATATATTATATTAAACTTAACTAACTAGGAATAAAACAAGCGAGAAATAAACGGTTGTATTGCCACTGAACAGTTTACCAATTGTAATGATTATTATCAGGTAGCGGATCTTTAGTAAGACTCAGCTTTTATCCTGACAAATAGTCTTACTCCTTTTGGGTTTATGACATTTGTATTGATTATCATTTTTCTAATAAAGCTACAACTTTCTCAAAAAAAAAAAATTGTAATGAACAGCTTTTATCCTTTGCAGAGCTTCTCTCTGCAGAGCCGGTGCAGATGCGGCCAAATGACACTGTTCCGATCACTTAATCAATGATCGGAACCGTTGCGTTTATAAATAATATACTAAAGATCATCTCCACAAAAAATGAATCAATTCCTGACATCGTCTGATCACCTAATTGTGTGAAACATATACCAAATATATGGACGGCTAGTATAGCCAAACAATTGGACCTTTCATATATTTGGTATATGTTTCACACAATTAGGTGATCAAACGATGTCGGAATAGATTTATTTTTTTTGTAGATGATCTTTAGTATATTAGTTATAAACTCAACGGTTCCGATCATTGATTAAGTGATCGGAACAGTGTCATTTGGTCGGATCTGCACCAGCTCTGCAGAGGAGCCGGATCCCTGAACTGGACGCTTACAAGGTACACGAATTCCACCACGTGTTTAGCACACGGGCCCACAAATAACGACCCGATGGCCTACCTAGCAATTTTCATTCTATTTATTTTTTCGGCTTCTAACAGTAAAGGGGTTTTCGGCTTTTGAACGCCAAATTGGGTTTGCTTGTGGTCTTTGTTTAGTGTCTGTTTGTTTAGTCTTTTATTTGGATTCGCTTCCGCTTCCGCTTTAGCGTTTGTCCTTTGGATTTTGGGGTGTAGATTTGTTTTGTTCTTTGATTTGTTTTTTTGTTTCCTCTTTGTCGTCGTCTTTTTCATGCTTTGGGTTGTTTTTGAGTCTTTGTTTAGTATAAGTTTCCTTGGGGAAATTTGTTTGGTTTGTTTGGTTTGGGTTCGTGGGTTTCATGGTTTTTTGTTCGATTGGCTTTGCATATCAATCTGCTTCTCAAGTTCTGGTCTATTTTTTCGTTCTATTTGACGTCGTCATTGATACGCGTCCGTTTAAACCAAGTGGGCATGGCTTTTCTGTTGGAAAATATGTATTTATTATTGGTAGATTTGAAATTAGCAATTAGTTAGCAATTAGTGGATTTGGGTATTAATTAGTTTATTCCGATTTGATTTAGATTTGCAGTATTTTTTAGTTAGTTTGTACGACTTGGAGAACAAGTCGGGTTGGTGCCTATATAAAGGCTAGCATATGTGTATTTGTATATCTAATTGAGTTTGTAAACAATGTAGTCCTTTAGGTTTTCTAGCCTTCTCGGCTTCTTGTAATATTTGTCTTTCGTTTGTGTTAGCTGAATTAGAATTCGTAGTTTGCAATATGTTTGTCTGTTTAGTTCGTTTCAACATTTGATGCCTTGCATTGCAAGACGAAATTAATATTAACACCACCTCCCTAGCCAAAAAAATTAACTTCAAATTCACATCAAGAAAATCCAAAACAAATCATGCCCGAGCAGTTTACAATAGAGCTATAGAGCTTAAGCATCGTCGATCAATCTCGTTTATCGCAAATGATACTCGTGTGTGCGGTGGCAACTAATTTTGCTAAACAAATCGCTGAAACTTGTGTAGGAAAACGAAATCTTCAGTTGCTTGGGCTTGGTGCATTTCAAGTACCCAGCCCAGTTACCCACTATCTGGTTTTACGAATAGCGTGCATTGCTTGGGCTTCGTGCATTTTACGGCTACTCTTCCCCTACCTCTTTTGTCTGAATTTTGGAGGGAAAACTTTTCTGCAAAACCCTAAAATTCTGAAACCCACATGTCATTTCCACTGAACCTCAGATTCCTCTAAATCATGGCCAAACACAAAACTCCCATCCAATCTCCTCTGTCCACCCCCAAAACCCACATCCCCAAAAGACCCAAAACCCTAACCACACCCATCACCACCACCAATTGGTCTCCTTTTTCTCTATTTTTGTATATAATTCCTTCCTCTCAAAAGTAAAACAAAGAGGGGAAAGTATTAAAAGAAGAAACAAAAAAAGAAAAAAAAAGAGGAAAGCTCTGCCTGCTCTTTAGCAAGAAAAAAATATGACAACTTGTTTTTGCATCAAGAAAAAAGATGACTGACAACTTCTTGCATGCTTAAATGCTAAGCTTATGTGGCAAGGTGATCTAAATCAGATTTGATGATCACGTATCTAGCAAGCATTGTTAACGTTCAAAATTTAGACCGAAATTTTAAATTTTTTTGGTCTATCGAAATTTGAATGGGGTACATTTTGATATCCCCAGAAAATACCGTAATATCGGTCCAATTTCAGCAAATTCAGTAAATTTCGGTAAATTTTAGTGAAATTTCAGAAAAGTTAACAAAATTCTTTTAGGCCTTATATGTAACTTTCATTTATGAGGTAACAAAATTACACACCTCACATGTTAATTTGCTTTGTTGGCTTTGTCTGTTGGGTTTTTCTGGTCATTTTTGCTTAGTTTATTTTGAAGTTGGTTCCATTGTAGTTGGTGCTTTGATTATGGTTCTATGGAGCCTAATTCTGTTGGTTGAGTTGTCATCTATAACTAGTCGATCGGAGATTCTCATCAAAATTTGGATTTCACTCATTTGCTAGAGTGTGCTTAGTTCTTTTTTGATATGATTGCTTTAATCTGCCTTGTTGCAGTATTACGTGATGTATTCTTGTGGAGCATGAGGCACGCATTTTATTGAAAGCCTAATTTCTTTGTACTTTTTTATCCATCAATATATTTTCTTTTATCAAAATTTGGTACATTATTTGTTGATTTAGAGTCTAAAGAAAGTTGAGATGTTAATATATAAGTTTTTAACATATTTTTCTTTTTAAAATTTTTTACTGAAATTTCCATCAAAATTAAAACCTTTTCCAAAATTTTAATAAATTTAAACAAATGAAATTTCCATCAAAACCAAAATTTGAAACCCTAATTGTTATTTGAGTTTATCATCAACAATTGTACCCTCACAAACCCATTCTCTTTAGGCGTGGTGCATATTTGGGGTTCCTGCCCAGTACCTAATCTCCAATTCACAATTTTTACCCTCTTTCCTTTTTCCCCCCTCCATCAATTTGGACGGAAAATTTTCTCAGCAGACCCTAAAATTCCCAATCCTATTCGCCATTTTCATGCACTCACTGAACCTCAGACCTCTCTCAAACATGGCCAAACGCAAAACCCGCATCCAATCTCCTCCGCCCACCCCCAAAACTCACACACCCACTTGCCCAAAAGACCCAAAACCCTAACCACACCCACCACCACCACCACCACCACCACCACAACCAAATGGGCCCCGCTCAACCTCACCCAATCGGAGCTCTCCCTCCCCTTAACCTTCCCCACTGGCCAGACCTTCCGGTGGCGGCAAACCGGCCCTCTACAGTACTCCGGCGTCGTTGGGTCCCACCTAGTTTCCCTCAAACGGCGGCGTATCGTACTGCCTCCACCACCACCCCACATCCGCCGCCGTCTCCGATTCCGACGCCAAGCTGGCCCTGCTCGATTTCCTCAATGCGGGTACATCTCTCGCCGGAATTTGGGAGGTGTTCTCGGCCTCCGATTCGAGGTTCGCCGAGATCGCCGGGTACTTGGGCGGCGCTCGGGTGCTCCGGCAAGACCCGGTTGAGTGCTTGTTTCAGTTTCTCTGCTCGTCGAATAACAACATTCAGAGAATTACGAAAATGGTGGATTTTATGTCTTCGTTGGGGAAGCATTTGGGTTGTGTTGAAAGTTTCGATTTTTATGAATTTCCAAGTTTGGAGCGCTTGTCAATGGTCTCAGAGAAAGAATTCAGAGACGCCGGTTTCGGCTACAGGTCTGTTATTACTTGTCAATTTGCGTATTGGTTTAGATTAGAGTATCGCTTGAATAATCGAAAATGCAATTTTGCATTGTCTGTATATTGAGATTTGGAATGTATCTGTATTACGTGAATGTGCTTGTTTCAGTTTCTCTGCAAATGGTGGATTTTATGTCTTCCTTGGGGAAGCATCTGGGTTGTGTTGAAAGTTTCGATTTTTATGAATTTCCAAGTTTGGAGCGTTTGTCAATGGTCTCAGAGAAAGAATTCAGAGACGCCAGTTTCGGCTACAGGTCTGTCATTACTTGTCAATTTGCGTATTAGAATAGATTAGAGTATCGCTTGAATAATCGAAAATGCATATGTTTGGAATATATCTGTATTAAATGAATGTGCATTTTGCATTGTCCGTATATTGAGATTTGGTTCTATGGGGCAGGGCTAAGTACATAACTGGGACTGTAAAGGCTTTGCAATTGAAACCCGGTGGAGGTGCAGAATGGCTGTTGTCTCTGCGTAAAATGGAGCTGGAAGAGGTGATTGAATCTCTTTCCACATTGCCTGGAGTTGGTCCTAAGGTGGCAGCGTGCATTGCGCTGTTCTCGCTTGATCAGCACCATGCCATTCCAGTTGATACACATGTGTAGAAGGTATACATTTTACTGTTAGACTTCTCTTGTTTGTTAAATGATGTTAGTTGTTGATCGAGATTGTAGCACAAGACTTTTAGTTCCGGGGTACTGTTTTAGTTGTCAATGTTTTTGGGTTTTGAATATGTATGAATGCTGATATTTGAATGGTTTTTTTTTTACTTGTTGTGAGTAATATTGCTACAAGAGACCTCATACCTGAGCTAGCAGGTGCACGTCTGACACCAAAGCTCTGTGTCCGTGTGGCCGAGGCATTCGTGAGTAGATACGGGAAATATGCTGGTTGGGCTCAAACTTTGCTTTTCATTGCTGAGTTACCTTCACAGAAAGTCCTTCTACCAGCGCATTTTTCGAATGGAATAGAGACGAAAGCTGCTAAGAAGAAGGGTCGTAAATACAATTGAACGGCACTTTTGAGTTAAATCAGTCAAGCTCGATGTTGCATCAACATTAAGTCTGGGGGCGGACCTATAAATTGACACATACTGCAGCTTTGAAACTAATTTGCTAGAGAATTTTCTCCAAGATAGTGGACTTCTTAAAAACTAGGACTGTGGAAGATGAATGAGAGCGGTTATTGGAGGTCAGGTCCAAATTGCATCTTATAAATCTTTTCGGCACCTGTTTCTTTCAACGCATATGCCCTCATTCTCAGTCTTGTGTACCTTGCTCGTCTTCTGTATCACTACTGCTTGTATTTCTTGCTTGTTAACATATATTTCTAGGTGCTCATATTGTTGGGGATCGCTTGATTGGAATTGATGCTTATTCAACCATTATTTCTATCTCATTCGAGAAATTGCAGGTATTGTACTCACATTATTTATGAATCAAAGCGTTTCTCTGTAAACAATCAAGTATGTATCTTCGGCTGGAATGTTTAAAGTGTGAACTTGTTAGGGTTTAAATTCAGTTATGTTAAATTGTTTCTCTAGTAGTTGTCATTTCCTTTATTGTTTTTCCACCAATAAGGTGCATCAGCTACAGCGATGAATGACTGGATACCTTATCAGAGAAACAATTGAACGAAACCTCAGAATTTATTGCATTATATTGTAGATCAAACATCAAAGTTTATTGTATTTTATTCCTGTGTAATATATGATTAAAATCTATACTCCGCCTCATGTGCATTGTGCATCAACCAACAAGGTTTTGCTGATTTCTGGTCATGGATCACTGAACCTTCTCTTTGATAGAGACAGAACGTCTCCTTTTCCCTAGACAAGCCTGAAAAATAAAACCACAATAAGAACATGTAGCTCAAATCTTCAGTGTTTTCAGAAACTGAATGGAGCAGTGAATTATTCAAAGGTAAGAAAAGATGCTCACCTGCTCACAATTGCTTTGGAATTAGATGAGTGGCTGCTTCCGGTGGCATAAATTTTACAATCACCGGAAGGGGTGCCGAAGCTTGAGAATAATACATTGGAGATGGTCTTTGTTGGAGGACAGCGTAGACGAACTGCTGGCTTTCTGCTAGGGTTCTTTCTGGTTATATTTTGGCTCTGAGTTTTCTGACCTAACCATGTGCTACTTGTGTTACTGATACTTTATCCAGTGATGTTCCAAGAGGGTCGCCATTTCCTTGTGTGTGTTTTTGTTCTGCAGAGAGCAAAATTCTAGTTTTCACGAAATTTTTATCCCTTTTTTCTTTTTTAATTTTGAGTTCCTCTATTTTCTTTGACCATTTTTTTCTTTTTTCTTTTCTATTACGACGTGTCATTCATTTAGTAAATAAATTATAATTACAAAAATGATTTATAATGGATGTCGTTTGTGCACGAAAGAAGTTATAATTACATACGGTAGCATTCATATGTATTACTTCATTTATTTTTTGTGTTTGCAACGCATATTATTCATGCAGTAAATGAGTTATAATTATAAAATCGAGTACACTAGGTATCGCATGTGCACAAAATAATATATATTTAAAGTAGATTACATATATGTGTCACTTGTTTTGTTTTCTATGTTTACCATGTGCATCGTCTGTGCACAAAATAAGTAATGAAAACTCTCTAGATTTATGCGTTTAGTATACGACATGTGTTGCTGCATGATTATATTTTTTTGGAACAAGAGTTGCCATTCACATAAAGAAATACAAAAGGTGGCCCAACAACAGCAACAAAATAAGGGGACCTAAAACTTAGATCCAACAACAAGAAGAACCTAGCCGCTAGCCGCCATAGCCTGGGTGAGGTGGCCAGCCGCACCACCACGTCGGATGATCATATGTTATTACATATTTGTGTGTTATTGCATATTTTTTCTGTTACTGCAGGTTGTCCTCTTAATTCTTTATTGTTTATGCATGCTTATCTGTCACAAGATTATCCGTTGTTGCAAAAATAGAACAAGATTACCAAGTAGGAAACGTAATACACTTAAATGCTACTTCATCGAACGAGTTAAGAAGGTGCTACGTATGTGATATTTTCTAAATGTTGGTTCATATGGCCTTTTCAGACAATAGCATTGTAAATGTCCTGTGGTTTTATTCTAGTCTATAGGAACTAAATAAGTTTCAGTAACTTAACGACATACAGATAAATGGGGTCCCATTAATCGTGGAAGCCACAAAGAATATAAAATCGGTGACTAAATTTTGAGGTTTCCGAAGGTTTCCAAGATCAACAGATGTCACTGACAGCATCGCATAGTTCAAACAGATGAGCGCCACATGCTATGGCTTTCAACGCTGACTTAACTTTGCCCCAGCGACGCTTAGGTTTCTGTGAATTCACGAAAAGTAGCTCATTGTTCCTGTACAGGCGAATTGCAAAGCAGAAATTAATTAAGTTTCAGCTCTCCCCTCGCATGCTAAGACAGTTAACATAGCAACAGACAAACATTCCCTCAACCGAAAACAGAAAGTGCAAAACATAGGGGCATCTCTGTATCCACCCATTACCAAAAGATGAACCAAAACTACAATGCCTCTTAAAAAGAATTCCTAAACCCAAGACATCCCCAACAATCTCACGCACCCCGCCAGAAACCAGCCATCTCACCTCACAGGCCGAGGAGGGACAGGTACAAGGTCGTCCCTGGCGAAAAACTGGCATTACTCTTTGAGGGTGGATATGCAGGTGCACAACGAGATGCACCCAAGTATTGTACAAACATAAATAAGAGTTTCCAATTTGAGGGTGGATATATAGGGATTTATTGCAAAAAAGTGTTGCTTTTGGGGGCTTAACGAAAGCCCTAAATCAAAATAAATGGCTCAGTGATTCTTTTCTGAAACAATGCCTTTTTTTTTTCAGACAGAATGGGCATACAGATCGAACTTACTGTGGCAGCTCCTTAACGAAACACAGCTCATTGTTTCTGCATAAATTAATTAGAAGACACAGCAGTAAGTTTCACTCTTGCTTGCATGCGTCAGAAAGGTGACATTTTTAGCAGAAAGATATATATATATATATATATATATATATATATATATATATATATATATATATATATATCTAAACCAAAAACAGACAGTACAATATGCCCAGGGCACCTCTATATCCACTCATTGGTAAAAGGTCAATCAAATTCCATGCTCTCAAGAACCATAAAGCCAGGACATCCACAACCAAAAACCTACCCACACCAGGAAAGCAGCCGCCTCCCCTTCCTCCTGGTGCCAATGTAAGATTTCTAGAAGGGACAAGGAGGGACAGGTAGAAGGGGTGTGTCCGCGGCGGAAAAGAGGTATTGCACCTTGGGCTGGATATAGAGGTGCGCCAAGAAGTGCATTCTAGTATTTTTAAACATCACCTCAAGATATAATGAATCTGATTTACCTAGTTAGAGAAAATAACTAATGTGCTCTATCCAGACAATGTCCAAAAGGAAATAAATCAGCAGGACATGGAAATATAACTAATGTGCTCTATCCAGACAATGTCCAAAAGAAAATAAATCAGCAGGACATGGAAATTACCCTGTAAGCTCTTTTGCCAGGTACAGGAATGGTTCCTCAAGACTGCGATTGTTCTTGGCAGAAATTTTAAAGTAGGGCAGACAAACACCGTCTCCCAGCTTCAATTGAGAGATAAGACCCTTGCCTTCCGGTACATTGCCACACAAAATAATCGGAACATTCTTATACATCCTATACAACCCAGAGGCAAACAGAAAGATAGGCTACTTACAAATTTTTAGCAGTTGATATTCGGAAAAGAAACATATACGCTTCGGAATCAATGTATAATACCAGCTGAAAACATACCCGCAGAGACGACGGTGGTACTCTGAGATAGAATTAGCATTTTCATCAAAAACGATAATGCCCTGTGGGTCGATACTGATAACACCAAAAACACACAGATATGCATTAGAAAAGACAGTAACAATAGCAAATCAAGATAGTGCACATTACACAATGACTTGAACCGCTTCAAACATCATTTCTCACTAATGGTTCGAGTCCATTCACCAAAAATAACAATTGCAAGTATAAATTTCATAAACATTTTCGAGTCCATTCACCAAAAAGAACGAAGAGCAAACAAATCATGCATCATCTTTCATCAATTTTGGAGCTCATTAACCAAGAATAATGAAATGGGCTACCGGCAAATTTAATTCAAACGAGGTTTTGATAATTCTCGTTTCAATTAAAACATGATTTATGTAGTCAATTGGAGCTATCTTATGAGATTAGAGGAAAAAAAAACCCGCTTCCATGAGATTTTCAGCCAAATTCACGAATCAGGACCCAAAGTTTCATGACGAGGCGGTCGATTGGGGTGGTCGCCGGAGGTGGGCGGCGGCGGCAGATCGGAAGGTTTGGGTTGGAGGAAAATCGAGTTTATGGCAAAAGGCATCGCGATATAGATTCAGGGTTTAAAGTGATCGGAAATAGTGGGTATCTCGATCGGAAAGCCAACGAAGAGGCGGTGGACGCCGGAAAGTCGCCTGAAGTTGGGGAATAGGAAGGAATGAAGAGTACTCACCTGTAATCAAGGAACAAAATTTCCATCGAAACATCAAAATTTTCATCGAAATTTTCATAATTTTAGAGGTCCGAAACTATCAAAATATACCGAAATATACCGAAATTTCCATCGAAATTTTTATAATTTTGGCTATCGAAATTTTATTCCATGCTTGTAATAACGACTTATTATTTGAAATTATAGAAATGAAAAGTATTGCCACGTGTAATAATGAACCGATAACATAATTAATATATCTAAATTTTTAGAAAAGGACCAATATGTAAAAGTGTAAATGTAAACCAACCATATAAGGTAAGAAATGAATTAAGCTGGTGGAAAAACAAGGCTTACGGGTCAGCAAGAAACGATGCATCAAGCTTCACGCAGTCGAACTCGAAAATCTTCCCACAGCTTGTGATGTAAAATTTAGCACCTACCATTGCTGCATTGCCAACAGAGAGGATCTTGACGGCATGGTAACCAAGCGAGTTTGGAACAGCCTGCATAGAAAGATCACAACATGAGAAAGAGAAAACCAACTCCTTTAGGATGTGAATCTTCACAAGCGCTATAAATATGCTGCAATTTTTATGAGTTATGCCCCGTACTAAAACCAAAATGATAATGGTTAAGGAGGCTAAATATTGATCGAATTGGATCCCCTCTAGAATATCAACTTCCTTTATGGTGTATCAGAGTACTTTCGCCTATGTGTGAAGCCTAACGGCCATAAGAGCATTTCCACCCATGCAGGCGCAGGCGCGAAGTGGGTTGTTGCCCTCCTCAGGCGAGCATGCGATGAATAGTGATCGGGCAAGCCTTCCGTCAAAAAAACAGAGCACACCCATGTAGGCGCAAGCGCAGGCGATAGCTTTTTTTTAATTTTTTTTTTTCAAAAACATGTATAAAAATTATCACCAATATTATATTCAAGTAATCTACACATAAAATTTATTCATACAAATTTTATTCATACAACTATTTTATTCATACATGAATAAAACAAATTTTATTTAAATTTGAAATTTAACATTACATACTAATAAAATAAAACATAAATATTACATGCTAATAAAATAAAATAAAAACATCATCAAATTAAATCACTCTTGAGGAGGAAACCACGCGTCAGCCTCAGCCTCTTGGGCCTCCCTAAAAAGCCTCCGTCTACGAGTAATTGCTTGTCTTTCCTCCGCCCAATAGGCTTTTGCATTTGGAGTCATATAACTGCAATCCATTGACATAACTTTATATTCATTTTCCTGTTGCAGTAACTCATTTTCTCTTGCTCGTTCTGCTTGTCGGACCTCTTCCCTTCTTCTTGCTTCTTCAACACGAAGTGCGGAATTCCTCGCAAATTCTTCGCACAATGCTTTGGTGAGACTGGGGGGCTGATTCCTTGCTTTTTTTTGCAGCCTTTCTTCCTGTAGGACGAGTCGATGAACTAGGTGTTGCAATAGTGTCAACATCAGCGGCTAAATTCACTTCCATTGGGGTTGCTCCCGATGACGCTCCCATTGGGGTTGCTCCCGATGACGCTCCCATTGATGAACCTTCACCTGTGAAAGCATATGAAGAAGGG
Source organism: Spiraea crenata (assembly GCA_033992175.1). Lineage (NCBI taxonomy): Eukaryota > Viridiplantae > Streptophyta > Magnoliopsida > Rosales > Rosaceae > Spiraea > Spiraea crenata. Next base: position 87,408 of record JAVBHV010000036.1, read on the forward strand.
GTTGGGTCCGGTATGCGGACTTGTACATACCGCTGACAATCCTTGACAATGTCCCAATCGCCCCATTGTCCGAAACTAGCCCCTTTCATTTCAGATTGATACCACAGTTGCGCATGTCTTATCTATTAAAATTATCATCAAAATTATTAAAATTATATACCAAAATATAATGTTAAAAAAAACAAAATTTCTGTAATGTTTACCTCGTCATCCAAAGCATAGCCGCTCCCGGTATTTTGCGCTCCTTTGTTCAATGCATCCCTCCATGTTTTGAATTCTTTGTTCAAATTCCTCCAGTGACTTTGTAGAGCTCCTTCATTTCGAACCGTACCGGGCATATGAGCAATATAGTGTTGGGTAATTTTTTTCCACATTTGGGGTGCACGCATTTCAGTACCGGTGATCGGGCAAGGACATACAAATTTCCAAGATTTGCACAACTGGATAACTTCTGCTTCAATCCATACACTGCCCGGGATTGCTGCATTAGCTCTGGAGGAACGAGACATTTTGATTGGAAAAAGATGAGGAAATTTTGTATGCAAATTGACAAAGAAAGTAGCAAAATGGTGTGTAATGCACAACTGGAAATTTAATTTGGTGTATGAGAAATTATATGAAGGATTGTATTTATAGGGAAAAAAAATTTCGGATTAAAAAAATAAAATTTCAAACGGTCAGTACACGTGGCAGCATCTGGACCGTTGATTGCCAACGGCTATATCTGGCGGACGCACCAGATGCTGCCACGTGGCAGTCAGCAAACTCAAAAAAAAATAGCCGTTAGGCTTTTTTTGGTGTTCGGCAGTGGCTGCCGAACACAAACCTCAGAGCATTTCCCCCGTTCGGACGCCACTACCGAACAACCCTCAGCCCTTCTTCCACGCTCCCCCACGCGCGCGTGTAATGCACGCGCCTGAATAAAAAAAAAAGGTGGGTGCGATCCCACGTCAGCTGGGGCCCACTCCCCTCACCGACCGCGGTCGCGGGCGCGAGCGACGCTTGTCGGCCCGCCCGCCTTCTTCCGTCAAGCCCGCCGCTCGCCCTCTCTCGTTTTCGCCGGTGTGGCGTGAACAGTGCCACCCACGGTCGAGCGAGCGCCTCCGCCTGCTGCCTCGACCGTGCGGTGGAAATGCTCTAAGTACTCTCATGTCGCCCTATTTGTATTGTATACGGGCTTGGCTTCCCTACCCGCCCCCCCGGGGGGGGTGGGGGGGGTGGGGAGTGAACATTGTAAGACTAAAGATTTTTGTACGAGTCATAAAATTAATTTTGAGTAATTGGTTCGGGAGGAAGTTGAGTACTCACATTCATACAATCGGCCATCTGATTTTCGCCCATCTCGAAAATGGAAGTGACAAAAAAGCTCAGGTGTGTTGCTGTTCTTGTATTCAAATCTCAAAGTTTGTGCAGGATGCAGAAAGAGAGCAGAAAATGTGATGATGACGAAATGCTGTATGCTAAGTGCGGTTTATATGCGCGTTTGGGTAATGCTGATGATGACATTACCATGATGTAATCAACGGCCTATGTCATTGTCTCTTTCCACCAAAGTCAGACCCTCCCTACACTTTTGAACGCCAAGTTGCGGAATTGGTCTTTGGGAAATGCTTGATGATGATTTAATCCAAACGGGCCTATCTCATTTTCTCTTTTCATTTCATGTAATATTTTTTAATTCAAGTTCTTGCTTTTCGTAAGTCATGTGAAGGAAGAGAAGGAGAGAGGACATGATAGTGGAAATTTACTACTCTTCGTTTCAACAAACAAACCCGATGAAAATAATGTAAGTGTCAAGATGAAAATGAGCAAAAGAAACAACCGATAAAACATACTCATAGCAAGAACTTACGTGATCTGACAAGTTTATTTAAGTCTAAAAATAAATTTCTAACTTTTGCTAGAGCAAGATAATACAAAATTGATAAAATACATATATGTACTGTACACTCTCCTTATAAGGCTTGTTTTGTTGTATAGGATGCCATCTTACTCTTACACACCAGCAGCTCGATCGAGCGTCGTAGACGATTTGATAAATAATGCGTGGGTCTTCTTTTTTTAGAAATAAATAATAATTTGTCTTTAGATTTGTTACCATGAGATATTATAAAAGATTGATGTTTTTTTTCGTGGGTAAAGGTCGGTGAGACAACTCTAGACCAGATAAGTGGTTTGGTGCGTATATATTAGCCAAATTCTCGGGAGACATTTTCAACAGTAGTCAAGTCGGCAATATTTGGATTTGGATTTGAATTTGGATTTGGGGTGCGCAAGCTAATTTTGATGCCATTGTCATTGACAGTGTGGTTTGAACCAATTTGACACACGCGTCCTTTTAAACCAAGTGGGCATGGCTTTTCTGCCTTGCACACTCCCAATTAATTTCCCTCACATTTTTTTTTAGGACAACTGAGATTTAGCTGTCGGTTTTCTGGGTGTTTGTTTCGGTAGAGTTGGGAACCGGGTTTTCTCTTTCATTTCTTACTCACTTTTCTCCCTTTCTTTCTTTCTCTCTTTTTTTTGCAGGACAACTGAGATTCGGTTGTCTAGGTGTTGTTTCTGTAGAGTTGGGAATTTGTTTCTTTGTTTAGTTATAGTTTCTTTCCTTTGATTTTGGTTCCTTTTTTCCCTTTATTTCCAAATTAGTACCTGAGTCATTTTGTTTGATGGATTTTTTAATTTTCTAATTATTTTCCTTTCTATTTCCTGAGCAGATGTTTAGGAAAGTTCGGGATGCTGTGATGTATGACGGCTTATATGAAGATGGGACAATAACCTCTAAGGACAAAAAAAATACCCTAATTTCATATTAGGACAAATATTTTAAATATTCACCTATAAAGACAAAATAATAATTAATATAATTAAAAAAAAAATTTATTTTACAAAGCCCACGTGAATGAACAGTAACATACGTGAAACAGTTTCTGCAAACACATAAACAGTTAATTTCTGCAAACACAGAAACAGTTAATTTCTACAACACAGAAACAATTTCTATCAATACAGAAACAATTAATTTCTACAACACAGAAACAGTTTTTTCCAAACACAAAAACAATTTATGCCAAACACAGAAACAGTTCGTGCTAACACATAAACAGTTCTTGCTAATACATAATAGTTCATGTCAATATAAAAGCACTTCATGCCAACACAGAAACAGTTCTGCTAAACACAAAAATAATTCATGCTACACAGAAACAGTTCTTGATAGAAACAATTCATGCGACACATAAACACAGAAACAATTCATGCAACACAGAAACAGTTCATGCCAGAAATACAAAAACATAGAAACAGTTCATGCGAACACAGAAACAGTTCATTTGAACACATAAACAGTTCATTTAAAAACTATATTTACTATACTTTCCTCATTTTTTTCAGCAACCAAATAGGGAATAACAACTAGATAAACCTAGAGAATAAACAACAAATTAGATTGCCACTAATTACACTATGTCATTTACATGCCCACAATCACAATGTGCATTAAGTTAAAAAAAACCAGTGCACTCAAGCACACTAAGAAGAAGAAGAAGAGGAAGAAAGATGAGAATCAAATTCCCAATGAAATTGAAACTGAAACAACCAACCACTCTATACCCACAATAGATAACAAAGTTAATTCCATAAAAGCCACAAATAAAAGTAGATTCAGAAGTGTATCAATTGGCATCACTCGATAACAAATATCTCAGATCAAGTGTTGGACATCCCAATCCATTTTGCAAAATCAAAAGACAAAGACACAAAACATGCAATAAAAGCGGGATGAGGTGAAATTACTCAGTGGTGGCTATATATAATTTGGTTCGATTTTGCCGGCAAGTTTCCTCAAACCTTACTCAGAAGAGGGAGCTTGATATCCTCACACCAATTTCAATTCCCGCAAAAAAAAAAAAAAAAAAAAAAAACCATCAAATCTTGAAAAGCAAAACATAAATTAAGAAAAAAAAACATAAAGCAAGATAAAAGAGAAGGCTCAGTTCAGTGGGGTTGTCGACACGCCAACTATCTCTAGAAAGAGAAGCCTACAATCCGGTCTGTTGAGCTTGAATTTCATTGGGTCATCACCGTTGATCGAAGACGAAATTGGCAGTCTAAACCACATATCGGACAATGAGCAGAATTCCGGTTGAGAATTCCAGTACACGGTGGAGCTGTACATAGTCGAACCTATCTGAAACTCAGCCATGGCGCTATCTACATCTACCAGTTGAATATCGCCGAATTCAGTAGAAGATGGCGGATTGGGTGGTTGGAGAAAGGCGGGGCGAGGAAGGAGGCAACGCATCAGGATGGTTTTGGTGAGCGCATGGGTGTGTATGACACAGCCCGCCCCAAAATATGGGGCCTAGGAGGTGCGGCCATCACCCGGACAAGGTGACGAAGCCTTGACCAACCGAAACAGACAAACAAACGACGAAAAGATGAAAATAAAGACAAGTTGGGTCGAAGCCCACTAAAACAAACACCATAGTATACCAGAGCGTCTAACAGCGGAAGAGATGCAACATGCGTTTTGGACCTCCATGTCAGCAAAACATGCATGGAGCAGATAAGGTAAATGCTAAGTCAGCTTTACCTTATGATTAAAAATAACGCAAAGTTGTCTTATCTTCATCCATAAGCAAATGTTTTTTTAGGGTTAAAAATGTATCTAAATTATTATTTAATGTTTTCCATTCTACACAAAATTTCTTTCTCTCTATTTTTTTTAACTAATTAGATAGTGTATCTTAACAAACAAAATTAAATATACAAAATTTATAATTAATTGCACAAAAACAATCAAACTAATATCATTGTCTAAAAAATTTACATGGAATTCAAAAAAAGCCGGAGAGTTAAACCTAGAAATGAGAAATTGAACAGATTGAGAAAATGTGAAATATAGTGGTAAGAAAATGATGGCATAAGTGGTAATATATGTGAAAGGATAATGTACAAAGTTATGAGGTGGTCAAATTAGGTGGTGGCAAGATCATGAGGAATTATGAGGCAGTAAAATTAAATAAAGGTGGTAAAATTAGTGAAAGGGAAATCAATAGTGACAAAATTTGTCAAACTAAACATCATAAAAATAAAAAAATACTTTGCTTGAACTGATACTAATATTATTGAATTAATCATTTAATAAAAACAATAGCATGTGTTGATATTTCAATATACGAAGTAATAAAATAATAATATGATTTAATAGTTTTGCTTTATCTATTATGAGACAAATTTTCATTAAGGCAAATTCTCATAGCAAACATGCCACGTCAGTCATCAAACAACAAATTTATCTTATGAGTTTGTCTTATTTACTGCATTTTCTCGGAGGAACTTTTGGACGGATTCCCCTTCCATCAATTTGGAGGGAAAATTTTCTCAGCAGACCCTAAAATTCCCAATCCTACCCGCCATTTCATGCACTCACTGAACCTCAGACCTCTCTCAACCATGGCCAAACGCAAAACCCCCATCCAATCTCCTCCGCCCACCCCCAAAACTCCTCAACACACCCACATCCCCAAAAGACCCAAAACCCTAACCACACCCACCACCACCACCACCAATTGCGCCCCGCTCAACCTTACCCAATCGGAGCTCTCCCTCCCTTTAACCTTCCCCACCGGCCAAACCTTCCGGTGGCGGCAAACCGGCCCTCTCCAGTACTCCGGCGTCGTTGGGTCCCACCTAGTTTCCCTCAAGCACCTCCCAAACGGTGACGTTTCGTACTGCCTCCACCACCACCCCACATCCGCAGCCGTCTCCGATTCCGACGCCAAGCTGGCCCTGCTCGATTTCCTCAATGTGGGTATTTCTCTCGCCGGAATTTGGGAGGTGTTCTCGGCCTCCGATTCGAGGTTCGCCGAGATCGCTGGGTACTTGGGCGGCGCTCGGGTGCTCCGGCAAGAGCCGGTTGAGTGCTTGTTTCAGTTTCTCTGCTCATCGAATAACAACATTCAGAGAATTACGAAAATGGTGGATTTTATGTCTTCGTTGGGGAAGCATTTGGGTTGTGTTGAAAGTTTCGATTTTTATGAATTTCCAAGTTTGGAGCGCTTGTCAATGGTCTCAGAGAAAGAATTCAGAGACGCCGGTTTCGGCTACAGGTCTGTAATTACTTGTCAATTTGCGTATTGGATTAGATTAGAGTATCGCTTGGATAATCGAAAATGCATATGTTTGGAATGTATCTGTATTATATGAATGTGCATTTTGCATTGTCTGAATATTGAGATTTGGTTTTATGGGCAGGGCTAAGTACATAACTGGGACTGTAAAGGCTTTGCAATCGAAACCCGGTGGAGGTGCAGAGTGGCTGTTGTCTCTGCGTAAAATGGAGCTGGAAGAGGTGATTGAATCTCTTTCCACATTGCCTGGAGTTGGTCCTAAAGTGGCAGCGTGCATTGCGCTGTTCTCGCTTGATCAACACCATGCCATTCCGGTTGATACACATGTGTGGAAGGTATACATTTTACTTCTAGACTTCTCTTGTTTGTTAAATGATGTTAGTTGTTGATCAAGATTGTAGCACAAGAGTTATAGTTTCGGGGTACTGTTTTAGTCGTTTATGTTTTTGGGTTTTGAATATGTATGAGTGCTGATGTTTGAATGATTTTTTTCTTCTTGTTGTGAGTAAGATTGCTACAAGAGACCTCATACCTGAGCTAGCAGGTGCCCGTCTGACACCAAAGCTCTGCATCCGTGTGGCTGACGCATTTGTGAGTAGATATGGGAAATATGCTGGTTGGGCTCAAACTTTGCTTTTCATTGCTGAGTTGCCTTCACAGAAAGCCCTTCTACCAGCACATTTTTCGAATGGAATAGAGACTAAAGCTGCTACGAAGAAGGGCCATAAATTGCAAACTGTAGAGGGTACTTCAACAGTTGAGTAGTGACTTGACAATTGAAGTCGGCACTTTTGAGTTAAAACAGCAAGGTCGATGTTGCATCAACATTAATTCCGGGGGAGGACCTATAAATTATCAAATACTGCAGCTTTGAAACTGAATTTGCAAGAGAATTTTCTCCAAGATAGTGGACTTCTTGAAAACAAGTGTGGAATATGAATGAGAGTGGTTCAAATTGCATCCTATAAATCTTTTCGGCACCTGTTTCTTTCAACGCTAATGCCCTCATTCTCATTTGGGGGAGCACCTCTTTCAACGCTAATGTACCTTGGTCTTCTTCTGTATCACTACTGCTTGTGTTTCTTACTTGCTAACATATATTTCTAGGTGCTCCCTCATTTTGGGGGTCACTTGATTGGAATTGATTCGTGTTCAACCATTATTTGTATCTCTTTCGAGATATTGCAGATATTATGCTCACATTATTTATGAATCAAAGTGTGATCTTTTTCTCTGATAAACGATCAAGTATGTATGTTTGGCTGTTTAACGTTTAAAGTGTGAACTTGTTAGGGTGTAAATTCAGTTATGTTAAATCGTTTCTCTAGTAGTCGTGATTTCCTTTATTGTTTTGCCACCAATAAGGTGCATCAGCTACAGACAGACACATGAATGGCTGGTGGTTACCTTATCAGAGAAACAATTGAATGAAATCTCACAACTTATTGCATTATATTGCAAATCAAAGTTTATTGCATTTCATTCCGGTGATTATGATGTGTAAATCAAAGTTTCAAGACATCCCAATACACTGAGTCTTATTAACCGTGCAAGCCACAAACTATATAAATTTGGAGAGCAAAGTTCGAGGTTTTTGAAGGTTTCCAAGATCAACAGATGTCACTGACAGCATCGCATACTTCAAACAGATGAGCGCCACGTGCTATGGCTTTCAACACTGACTTCATAACTTTGCCCCAGCGACGCTCAGGTTTCTGTAGATTCACGAAAAGCAGCTCATTGTTCCTGTACAGGCGAATTGCAAAGCAGAAATTAATTAAGTTCCAGCTGTCCACTCGCATGCTAAGAAAATTAACATAGCAACAGACCGTTAACACTCCCTCAACCGAAAACAGAGTGCAAAACATAGGGGCATCTCTGTATCCAGGGACGAAGCCAGGATTGGAATATCACCCGGGCTAAAATTCAAGCTTCAAATATTTTCTTTCGACAATGAACATATATACTTAAATTTATTATGCTTGCATAAATTAACTAAATTTATAATTTTTTTCAAGCAACTAGTTAGGGGAGACATAATGAGTCTTACCCCAAAATAAACATAATTATACATTAAAGAATTACAAGTCAACAAAATCTAAACATAAATTACAAATGCAATACCAAATTAAACTAATTAAATGATACCCTACGTGGCTTCGCAGCTACAAAATCATCAACTATCGAATCTGAATCAATACCATCAACCAATTCATTTTCGATATGGACAATCATACAATCACCAAGAAATTCATCTTCTATCTTGTTTCGAAGCTTGTTCTTAATGATATTCATAGATGAAAATGCCCGCTCTGTTGTCGCAGTAGACACTGGAAGAGTCAATACTAAACAAATCAATCTATAAATCAAAGGATAGTGAATTGACTTGTTTGTTTCAACTAACCGCCGACATAAGTATATACCTTTGCCACCCAATTATTTGAAATTGATTGAGAACACCAAATTAGTAAAGAAAATGGAAGAAACCAACCAACCTTGAGAGAAAGAGCAATAGACATGCCCAAATCCTCCTGGTTCTACAAGCCTCTGCCTTCACAAAACACGCGCACGCCTCTGCCTTTCTTTTTATCAAACACGCTGCTCCCAACAGAAGAAAACGACGCGCAGCACAGAAGAAACGACGAGCAGCCCAGAGACGAAAACGACATGCCGTTTATAAGAAACGACGCGTCGTTTCTTCCCAGCTGAAAAGAAAACGCACCGTTTCAATTAAATGAAACGACGGCGTTTTCTTCTTCTTCCTCTCGACGTCTTCTTCTTCCTCGCGACGTTGTCTTCTTCCGAATCCGATCCAGAACCGCCGCCAGCCACCACACCAAACTTGAACTACTAGTACTCAATTTTTGAAGCCCCAAATCCTGACCCGGGCTTGAGCTCGGGTCAGCCCTCTAACAGCTTCGTCCCTGTCTGTATCCACCCATTAACAAAAGATGAACCAAAACTACAATGCCTCTTAAAAGGAAATCATGAAGCCAAGACATCCCCAACAAGCCCACGTACCCCGCCAGAAACCAGCCCCCTCACCTCACATGCCGAGGAGGGACAGGTACAAGGTCGTCCCTGGCGGTAATACTGGCATTGCTCTTTTGAGGGTGGATATGTAGGTGCACAACGAGGTGCACCTAAGTATTGTACAAACATAAATAAGAGTTTCCAATTTGTGGAAAATGACTAACTTGCTTATTCTAGACAATGTCCAAAAGAATGTAAATCAGCTGGATATGGAAATTACCCAGTAAGCTTTTTCGCAAGGTACAAGAATGGTTCGTCAAGACTGTGCTCAGGGGCGGAGCCAGGATTCTTTGAGGAGGGGAGCGGATTTTAGAAGGTTAAGTGTTAAAAAAACAATTCCCATACTCACAAGAAAGATGAAATTAATGACAATTTCTCAATGAAAGTTAAAATGGCGCTTGCTTAATCCACTATCTTTACTTCTACCAAAAATGAGCGAAAAAGTTTCAGTATATTATGCAAGTGAATGAAATATGAGTAATGTAACTATAATTCACATGTACTTGTAAAATTTGAATTATTTGATTAAATATGTAATAATTATATATATTTAGCTTGCTGAAAATCAATATTGGCCCAACACTTACTGATGTTTTTCATAGACATACTTTTAGCACACACACAAAATAACATTCTTACAAAACAAAGTATCTTCACTACTATGTGATTTGCAATTTACCATTAGTATATGTTTCTTCAGATTCTTTTTGTCTATATATGGTATGAGTTAGTCTTTTTTGTTTGATCCTAATCAAGGATGTATAACTCTCTCTAGAAGAAAAAAAAAACTTGGAATAATAAGTACTTAAACTGTTATGTGCGGGGATTTTCTTGAAGTGCTATTTTTCATGGACATACTTTTAGCTTAATTTTACCTACTTATTTGTCAAGTTTTATTTCATTCTGGACAAATAAGTTCACTGATTTGTGTCAAGCTTAATTTGAATTATTTACTTGGAATTATCTATAGGTACTATTGGGTTAAATTGATTAACCCAAAAGTGTGATTCGGCAGACACACTTTATGCTATTAATTAAAAAAAAAGGACAAGGAAAATAAAGGAAACACAAGCCCATTTATGTCTCAGGGCAGATTAAAAGATGAGGATTGAATCCCTTTCTCACGTGGCTGGTAGCTAAAAGCCAACATTAGAAGTCGGCGAAACCAGAGCAGAAAAAGACGGAAGTCTTTTCTTCCAATTCAATCTGCAACCGTGAAGAAACGGAATAAGTCGAAGTCAAATTAAGGAACGAATTCATTGGGCTTTCTCCCAGGGTGCGAGAAGAGGTATCCACGGCGCGTTTTGATGTCGTCCTCGCGTCTTCTTCAGGTTGCCCAGAGAACTTCCGCGCCGCTCTCCGCTCGCCGCTCTTCAATTTCTGGTGGACGTGGGGAGCGGAACCAGCACAGATCCGCTCCCAGTCCATCGATTTCCCTCGGACATGGGGAGCGGTTGCTGACCACCGCGCTGTGGTGGCTCCGCCCCTGACTGTGCTTGTTCCTGTCAGAAACTTCAAAGTAGGGCAAATAAATACCATTTTTCAGTTCCAAAGGAGACAGCTGCGACTGGTTGCCACACAACACAATGGGAATCTTCTTATACACCCTATACAACATAGGGTGAAGAACAAAGATAAGCTACTTATCTCACAAGATAAGCTACTTAATCTCAGAAAAATCTATATGCTAATAATAGAAACAATATGCTACCTGGAGAGACGGCGATACACCCTGGCATAGTTAGCAACTTCATCAAACACGATAATACCCTGTGGGGCAATACTGATAACCAGCAACAAAGATATAAACTTGAGTTGAAAATGAAGACAAGGCAGGTCAGAAAAATCAGGCATTTTACAAGATGAAGCATGAAGCCACTTGAAAACAACATTTCTAATGAAAACAAAGGCAAACAAATCTAGTTACCTATTAGAAGCTGTAGAAATTAAAATCATACAGTATGAGAGGTAGATCAATTATGAGAAGGGTACCCAAATCAGCATCGTATAAGGATAGTTCAGCAACTGCAAAAAAGGAACCACTTTATAAGCTAACTTCCCATCATTTTCGCCATATTTAACCTGGGTTGGGGCATCTCTCAGCCTAGCCTAAGAGCATCTCCACTCATGTTGGGTGGATTGCCTTAGCTCTAAGGGCAATTTGCACAAATTGCCCTAGAGCAATTTGGAGGCCAACAAATTGCCCTTGTTGTCTCCACCCAACAAGGGCAATTTGGAGGGCAATTTGCATTTAAATAATATTTTACTATATCAATTTGATATTTATTCAATACATATTAATAAACATTACAAATAAAAACAAATTAAAACATTAAAAATTAAAAAACTAAAAATAAAAAATAAAAACATATTAAACATTACAAATTAAAACATTAAAAATTAAAAAACTAAAAATTAAAAATAAAAACATCTTAAACATCTTAAACATTACGAAGAAAACACAGAAATACAGCTACATGTTCCCCATCGAAGGAAACAATACAAACTACTCATTCATTGACTTAAAAATAAAAACATCTTAAACATTACTAATGTGGGAGTAGGAAAAAAATTTGGTTAATGTATGAGTAAGATTGTGAGTATTTATAGGAAATATTAGGGTTTTTTAGGGTATTTTTCTGAAATTTTTTTAAAAAAATAATTACAAAGCAACCCAAAAAATAATTGCAGAACAGCCCTAAAAATTATAAATTTACCCCAAACCAGATTTACAAAACAAACCCAAAAAAAAAACAATTACAAAATGACCCCAAATCAACGGTCCAGATCTGCTCGGCAGATCAATCCAACGGCCCACAACCCTCGGAGCTAGTGCGTGCTGACGTCAGCACGCACTTACAATTTTTTTTTTTAAAAAAAAGCTCGGCTGTCAGCAGCCCGCGTGGGCTTGTCGGCAGCTTGCGTCCGAGACCGCAGATGAGTCCGACGGCGATCGACGGACTCGGACTCGTCGTCGACCGCGAGCGCGAGGGCGATTTCGCACCGCTGGAGGCCCATTTCGTGTTGCCGGTCCGATTTTGCACCCTCGGACGTCCGATTTGCCACCCGCTGGAGATGCTCTAATGAGTCTAACTAAATCTGGGGAGGAGGAGCGAGAAAATAGCGACCTGGACTTGGGATTAGGCGGCGTCGTTTTGGGGGGCTACAGATGAAGATGATGGGTGGGCTTTGAGCTTCGACAATCCACAATGAATTCCAAAATGAGTACCAGACAAATTCCAGCTCGGATTTGTTATAGAAAGAAGGGTAGATTTCCGCTAGAGAAAACGATGGACCATTGGTTGTCGATTTTTCTCGGGAAAATGATGGAAAACGCGGAGGACGAAGATGGAGCACGTTAATTGCGGGATGGAGGCCGTCCGTCAGCTTAAATGGGTTGTAGAGAAAGTGACAGGAAATTGAGAAATTGAGACGCTGGGGTGGGTTGTAGTGGACAGTTTGAAGAAAGTGAAGGGGAATGAATAGGGGTGGGAAAACCCGGCCCAAAACCCGAATCCCGACCCGAGCCCGGCCCTAAAAACTCTAATGGGCCGGTCCTAATTTGAAAGCCCGACCCGAAAGCAAAAAAGCCCAGCCCGGCCCGTGGAAATCGGGCCTACAAACGGGCTCTGATTTGTAAAACCCGGCCCGGACCGATAAAACCCGAATATATATATTTTAATTAATAAATATATATATTTTTTACATGTGTCATACATGTATTGGTAAAAATGTGATTACACCTACCTAAAAAAACACACACCCACACCCTATCCCTATCCCAACAACCCTAATCTCCTAATTCATTTTCTGACTTTCCTGACTTCTTCAATTTGGTAGGCCGCTCCTCTACCCCATCTCTCTCCACGAATTCCTTGGCGGTCGCTGGAGCTTGAGTGTCTCCAGCACCTTTTCCTTGTACTGACGGTGGCGGCCTTGGAGGTAGTGGACCTCGCACAGCTTCAGTTCGTCCATGACCCGTCTCTTGCACAGCACAGCCACGAGCGGCCTTCGTCCTCCAGATGGTCCGGCAACGTAGATGGTCCAGCAGCGGAAAATTTGTTCAATCGCCTTCAGATTGAAGATTTAGTTTCTGTCCATCTCAATTTTCAGCCTCGGTATCTAGCATTTTGTTCAATTTCTTTGTAAAACTTGAGCCAAATTTTTTTTCCCAAACGATTAGTTGTGCCAAATTTGATGGGTTATCTGTTTTGTACTGATGCCTCCTTGAATTGTAAAGGTCCAGAACAATGTATTTGTGTGGCTGTCTGTATTGTATTTGGATATTTGAGACCAGGGTTTGTTAGCTTGTTTCTCTTCCTCTTTTGATTCTTCCAACTTCAAATTGGTTATACTTTATTTTCGAAATTTTCTTTTTGTCACGATGTGCATTTCTTTTGTTTACTCTTATACTTGTTTGGAAATTATTATATGTTTTTGGATCCTAGACTTGTTTATGTTGGATGTGTTTAGAGATTTGTAATAATTGTGTGATGAATTTGGTGATTATTATGTGATTGATTATTAGGTATATTGTATGAAAATATGTTATAAGTAAATAGGTTTGGTGAAAACATGTTCTGTATTGCGAAACAAAGGTCTGTTTCGGTGAAAACAGTTGCTGTTTTCGTGAAACAGGGGCTGTTTCTGGGGAAATCAACTTCTGTGAAAATTGGTCTGGCTTTGCCCGGCCCGGCCCGATTCCAATGGGCTCTCGAGCGGTCCCAAAAAACTAGAGCCCGACCCTTATTGGGCTTTTTTCGGTCCCAGCCAAAACCCGGCCCGGCCCGGCCCGATCCCACCCCTAGGAATGAAGGATAGGTGGGGTGCGGCCTTGAAGAAGAAATTAGTAGAAAATGGAAAAAGAATGAATGGATGTGGGGGGTCAAAGGGACCAAAAAGATATGAGTTGTAAACCAGAACAGACTTTGAAATTTTTTAATTTAAAATAGTTAAAAAATTTAAATACTATGAAAGGTGAACCTACTGTTGTACTGTTTTTAGCCTGTTCCTAAGTACAATTCCCGTTTTGCCCTTTTCCAAACATGAGCTGCTGCTTTTTGCACAGTTTTGTGACTCTTCTGCCATAATTATTGAGAAGTTACTATTTTGTCCGGCTGAATCCTCTTTTTCCTTCTTCTTGCACAGTAAACTGACCCTGTTGCCCTCCCACTTTTTCTGTGATTCCTTTGCTTCACGCTTGACCTTTCTTCGCTCCCAGCAGCCGCTTCAAAGTAGTTGGGATTTTTTTGAGAGAGCACGACGGAAAAATGGGGTGCCCATGCTCTCCATCTTCACCTACCACAACTCTAGGTCAGATCCATGTCTTCACCTGTAGCGAATTGGTTAGGGATGTGAGAGTAGCTTCAAATTGGATGGGTTATTATTTGGTTCCGGCTGTTGTGGGCGAGTTGAGAGATATTTTGGGGGCGACAAGCACCACTGTTTCGTGTTGTGTTGTCATCGTTTGGGGCTTCTCTCTTCACCTGCTCCTCCGGCGTCAGAAATCTCTTCCTCATTTGTATCAGATAAGTGTGTTTTTCTCTTTCTCACTTTTTCATATTTGGTTTCTGCTCTTTTCAGCTCTCCGTCTTTGCTCTTTCAGTTGGGTTCTTCAAGCTTTTACAGCAGTTTCCTTTTTCTGTTTCCCTTTGTTAATCACGTATTTTTATTGGTGTTTTGCAGAAGGCTGTTCATTCTGTCGTTTCCATTTACTACGGATTGTAGCCCCGCTGTTTTCTCTCTTCTACTACTCGGTAAGTTCTTCTCCATAAAATTGGTGTTTTTGATTATGTGAGTGCTTCCCGTTGTCAATTAGTTCAGTTCGGTTTTCTGTGGATTTTAATCCTTTTGATTTGGGGTTGAGCTGGTGGGTTAGCTTGGTATCTATGGAAATTTAAAGAATTGATGTGGGCTTTTTGGATTTTCTGATTTTGTTGTAAAGTAGCCAAATTTGAATACTGAAAGTAAGGGTTGTTTGGTTTTGTAGTGGTTCATGAATGGGTTGATAGTTCTTGGTTCATTGGTGTAATTATGGCTTCAGAATAGTTCACCGTTTGAAATTTGGTGTGATTAAATTTAAATTAGGTGTATACCACAATCTTAGTGTTTATGATTAGTGGTTGTAAAAAACAGATGAGGCACATTGCTTCAATGAGTTCTTTTCGATTATGCTTGCATTAAGTACTCTATTGCTCATAAATTATGTGTTGAGCATACTGTGTTCCTCATTAATTATGTTGCCAACTGACTGTCTTTGTAATCAGAAGTTTTCATTGCCATACGATGCGGTCAAGTTTTCATTGCCATTTGACTTGAATTATGATATGCTTCTTAGTGGTCAAGTTTTCATTGCCATTTATGGATTTTCTATCCAATAGTTGATCATAAAATGTTGTTGTTTACCTGCAATGATGATTGCTTTTTACAAAATCGTTCAGCCTCTGTTTTAAAGATTCATACATGTGTTCATATATATATATACAAGTAAGTTTCTAGATGTTATTCCCGTGTTCTAAATGTAAAACATATCTTTCCTTCATATTTTGCAGGTGGTGTATGAGTGTTTGTCCAAATAAGTATTCATTTTCCAGCTTCTATAAACGCCAGGTTAGCTTCATTCACATATAAGAGCTGTTTTTTTTAAAGCTTTCATTTGACTTCAGCTAAAATCCTCTTATTTCACTGTTTTTTCCCTTCATGTTGTCTACCAACCTTCCTGTGATGAATCAATTGTCAAAAAAATTATGTTGTCTACCAACGTTCCTCTGATGAATCAATTGTAAAATTTTTTACTCCATGAATGTATACTGATTCTAATAAGGATGTTTTCTATCATCTTTTGCAGCTGCTGTTTCGTGTTATCGACAAGTACTTTTCACTTGCTGGTCAGCTTTTTCTTCGCCACAAGGTGACCACAAGTCTAAATTTAAATGTTTTCTTCATTTGTATCTTAGAAGAAGTTACCTTTTATTATTGAAGCATTCAACTTTGTGTCATTAGGTCCTTCTAGGTTCATCTTGGCCACTTTATTGATAAAGATTAAATTTTGTATTTCATCCTGTTTTCTGCATTACATTACTAAGCTTTGTCTATGATTTCATTAAATTTATATTTGCTGTTTCATTTGACAACTTATTTAGAAAGTGGTACATAAATTCACTTACTTATAAAGTTGTTTAATCAAATTTATTCAACTTATTCAAGTAAGCTGAGTTAAACTAAATGGCTTGCCAATTCTGCCATTCCTTTTTCCTGGGTTCGCTTTCTTTTTTCCCTCTGTTTGCAACCAGCCATTTTATTCATTGATAAATGAAGTGCAATTTATGAGATGCACTTTGCTCTCAAATGATAGGTCTACTTGCTTCCATTTGGAGTTGTTTGAAGTGAATGTACTATGTTTGCTGGATTTAGATTGGTGTGCATTTTTCACTATGTGTTAGTATGAGTATTAACATCGGATTGCATTAGATGTATAGATTTAGGACAAAATGCAATTACTGCAAAAAAATTAAATGAATTTAAATAGACATTAAAATTAGATTTATAGATTTAGTGTAAAGCTATAAGCATTCATATACTTATTTGTACATTTGATTATATTAGATTTACTTATTTGTATTGTGTTCTGTGTTACCAAAACCTAGCCGCCGCCGCTCTCTCTCAAAAAACCCCAAAACCAAAAACCCCCCGCCGCCGCCGGCCCCTTGGCTTGCCTTGGGGTCGGCCGGCCACCCTTCCTCCTCCTTCTAGATCTGATATCCTTCTCCCCTGGTTTAACCCTCTTCGTGGGGTGAGTCGCGGGGGATTGTAGTTTTTTTTTTCATGTTTTTGCTTTTATGTATTTTGCAGGCTTCTCGTTTGAATAAAGGTCTGCAAATCATTGTCTTGCACAAGGTGAATAATGGAAGATCTAAGTTCGGTTTTAACTTATTTGGGCTGTTGTGATGGATTCCATCTAGTGGCGGCGGGTGTAATTTTATTTCCGATTGTTTTGATAGGCATCGAATCTCGATATTTGCCTTGCTTGGCCGGTGTTTTTTCAGGTTTTGGATTTAGCAGGTTCAGATCTCACTCGTCCTAGTTGCCGCTTGTGCAGTGGGTGAGATCTAGTGGCGGCTTGTGCAGTTTCGGGTTTCCCTTCTACCAGGCTTGGCCGGTTTTGTTTGCTTAATCCGAGCCAGTGGCGGCTTGTGCAATTGTCAGATTCAGACTCCTTGAAGGGCTTCGGGATTCAGGTTCACCATGCTTTGCCGGTTTAGTTGTTAAGTTGATTTAATGGTTTAGTTGTCCTGTAATAGATGTAGTTAATCGGTCAAGTTTATCTTTTCCGGTTGTACTGATGCCTTCTCTAGCGAGTTGGCTTGCTCCTGCTGCCTAGTTGCAGTGAAGTTATGGGTCCTGTTAGGAGTATAGGCATTCCTTTCGGTCGATGTCTGATTTGTACTCCTTTGTTTGGTTTCGCCAAACGCTTCTATAATATATTTCTATTGATCAAAAAAAAAAAAAAGAGGTCAACTAAGTATTAATTGACTTCTTCTATATTATAATGATTTACTTTCAAGTTTTGTTCATCTATCTTAACTATAAATAGTTTCTTCAGTATTTATGTTGTATTCTGTGTTATGTTGCTTAAATTTTGTTGTGCATCAATTGTTGGCGTTTTTTCTGTATAAACGTACATTGAATTCATTAAAGATGGTTTCCTGTGTACACTTACAACTGCTATTTCAGTCTTTTGTAAACAAAATATTACTTGGTGGTTGGTTTTTGTTTAACTATAAGATAAGGACGTCTGTGTGTTTAATTTTTTATTCAACTTTTCCAGCCTCAACCAATGTAACTATGTAATTAGTTCAGTATTTACGCTTCTGATGAACCACATGTACAAGATGTTTTCTTCAAGGTCAAGAAATTGTGTTTTTAGTCATGTAGATTGTTATTATCTGTATATTTCAGATAATTGAGTATTAAAACTGAGGTCGTCTTGGTGGTGATTTTGATGGGGTTTTCAAGTATGATATATTGATTTCTATGATTATTGGTGAGTATTTTTTATATAACTGCATGGAGAGCAAAGCCAACCCAAGTGTACTGTTAAGTTGTTGATTACAGTGGTTCAATTGCCATCCTGAACTTGGTGTCTAGATTAGATTGAAGAGAATATTGAAGTGTTAGGCCTTTCTGTTCTCTCTTTACTTGATCCAACGAACAATCAGTCTTTATATTGTAGATAATCCTGGATATTTTGCAATATAAGGGTTGATTGTTTGATGCGTTCAAGTAAAAATTTGTTCTACGTCCTTTGTCACAGTTTCAAATTTTGCATTCTAATCTACTCATCAAGTTTGTTCTGCCAATTCAATTGCTCTAATCAACAACTTTTCAATTAGACTTCAGTTTCTCTTCTATAGTTCGTTCATACTTATTTGCATAGAGAATCATGTGTTGTAATCAGCTTCATTAGTTGTTAGAAATTAGTTTAATTTTATAATATCTGTTTTCAACCTCAGCCAATATCTGAGTGTATTCAGCTTCGCTTTCTATTTTTCCTGTGTTTTAAAGCAGCCATTTGAGTTTGTTATTAATAGTCACATATATGTTTCTTTGCTATATATCTCTCATGTATGAAATTTATGTAGATTTGGTTTGATATATGGTGACCTCTGAATTATCAGACAATATAGAGCCTTTGTTCTTCTTTCTGTAACCTTATTTATTCATTTGTGAGTACTTTCAATGATCTCATTTCTTTGATGATATTTGTTTTCTGTGTTCATGATTAGTTAATTTGGTTTTGCAGGGTTGTTTTCTGCTTGGTTTTACACAGTTGCTGGAAGGTGTTTGTGTTGTGCTTCAAATATAATAGGTTAGCAATCAGATTTCTTTATCTGTCTGTATATTTCCATGCATTTGATTCCAGATTCAGTTTACTTATATTTCTATCGTTGCTTCTCTGTGTTTTCATTGGCTTAGTTCTGTTTGCAACTGTTTGTTTAGTGGTATACCTGTGGATATGTAAAATTGCCTTTAGTTCTTGGCTGTTGTACTGTAGTTTAAATTTTGTGTGCGTTACAAATAGGTGTAGATATTCTAGGTTGGCGTTGTATATGCTTCTGTCTCGAAAAAGATTACGTAGGTCCCTGAGGTCAACAAGTTCGTTGAGTTCAGGAGACCTTCAGTTGTCTGCTGCCATTGATGAGATGGATATCGTGACTACAAGTAGACAAACTCCACAACAAAAGCCATCCCTTAGCTGTGTTACAATAGTTAGTGATGAAAACAGAAAGAAAACTGCCAATAATCAGCCAATTTTTAGCCTCTGTTGCCTTAAGGGTAAACTCAGCCTCCCGTTTCCAAAACCAACTCCTCCTCTTTTAGAAGATTTGTTTGATCCAACGAATCGTCGTAGAAGTACTAAATTTCGTGAAAATATCTGCCCAGTATTCACTCATGGTCAACTGTACGTTGCTTTGTCTAGAGTTACTTCAAGAGCAGGTCTCAAAATTCTAATTGAGAATAATGATGAGCTACCAAATAATTTTGCAAAAAATATTGTGTTCAAAGATGTACTTCAAAATTTATAAAAAGGTTATTCTTTTTCTGTGCTGTGATTGATTAGTATGTATTCTTAGTATTAAGTTTATATAAAAAGTCCTTAGTTTCATAGAGTTATCTGTTATGACTCTTTTTTTTAGGTTGTCTATACCATGGAAAGCTTTCCAGTCAGAGATTTGCGGCCAGGATTAGAGGGAAAGGAAATTGTGGTTCGCGTTTGTAGATCATGGAAACCAAAGGTTTTCAAAAGCGAGCATCAATACAATGGCCTGCATTTTATTTTAGTGGATTATCAGGTTAGCACTTTTCTGTTTAAATCATTTAACCTTCCAATCTTATTATGCAGGTATTAATATAAATGTGCTTAATGAAAACTAGATATTCAATCTTATTAACATCAGCTTAACGAAAATCATGTTCATATTATATCTTTTATACTCTATTACATATTAAATCTATCATAATTGCTGAGATCTGAAATTTCACACTAGCTGCTTCTTTCTTATCTACCTTTATTCATATGTTATTCTGTCACATTATTCATTTTCAAGCTCCAAGAGCACTGAATTTATTATTTTACTGTCAAATTTCCAAATTGAGTTTTTCAAACTGGCTTAAAAAAACAATGGTATCTCTATCTATTAGATCAAGCTGCTTAAGAACAACCAAGTTATTAGATATACCATCCTTCTTCAATTGTTTAACAACTTCAACACCTTTGATCTCATTTCTACCACTTAGCATCACTATTACTCCCTTTGAAGCCAACTGCATAATTATCCCAAATCCAACACCTTTCTTACCCTCTGTCACAATACATACCTAACAAGTCTTTTATTAGTTAGACATTTTGTACACTTGAATAACCATTAAGTAAAAAGTGGATATCAGCATGTTTTGACACAATTTTGTGTGTTATTTTTTCGTTTTCACTCACATATCTCTGGATTTCATTTATTGGAAAAGTTTGATCAAATAAAAAATTATTGAAATTGTACACATAATGCTGCTATTGATGGATTCATATGATATGAAGTTTTTTGTTCACTATTAGTAATTTTACTTCCCTCAAATATCTGTTCTTCTGTTTTGTTTATTCTCCTCATTATATTTTTACAACATCTGTCAGGGCACTGGTATTGAAGCAGCAATAGATGAACTTGATTATGATTTACTACGTAACTGCATTAAAGTTGGCAGAGTATACACTATTCAGAACTATCACGTTAATGAAAGCAGTTCCACTTTCATGGTAGTACGCCATTGTGCAATGCTGGAATTTACAGGGAAAACTGTGTTCAACCAACTGACAGATGTGCCAGACACTTTTCCATCCCATGCTTTCTCACTAATCGATTTCAATGAACTTCGTTCACGTATCAGTCCAAATGTATTGACAGGTATAGTTATTTTTCAATTTCATTTGTTTGTGTATTACATATGTAAGCTATATGTTCTATGACGTTTACCACATAACATACATATGTAAGCTAAATGTGTATTCAGATTGCTTACTAAAATCTCTCTTTTACAAGATATTATTGGCCATGTGACAATGGTTAAACCTTTGGAAAGTAAAGCTGTGGAGAGAGGAGGTTCTGTGATCACCTGTGAAGTATATCTCCAAAATCTGAGGTTATTAATTTACAAAACTTTTATCATACTATATTGTAACACATTTGTTTTTAACATCATCTTTTTCAATAACATTCTCTATTTTAATCTTTGTCATAGAAATGAACAAATTAGAGTAACACTGTGGTCAGATACTGCACAATCCTTTGATATGGACACACTGCTTCAGTTACCTCCACCAACGTTCATTGTCTTCACAAGTTTACGTGTTAAAGAATACCAAGGTATGTTAAATTGTTTTCATTTGATAGTAACCTGTTTTAATAAGTTTTCATATTTTAGTTACTAATCACTATGTGGTCAATTTTCACAGGCAAGATATCGTTGAACAGCACTGCTGCCACAGTTGGTATACTAAACCCAGATATTCCTGAACCTTCTGAAAAGGAAACGGGTGAAGTTCCCCCCCCTTTTTTTTTAAAAAAAAAAAAAAAAAAAATATACACAAAAAACCTCTAAAAACCCCCCCTAACACTACAAAAAATAAAAAAAAAAAAAAAAAAAAAAAAAAAACAACACCACAGCAAAAACCAACGCCACAACAAAAAAAACAACAACAAAACAAAAAAAACAACCAAAAAAGAAAAGAAACCGAGAAAACACAAAACTTACTATAGAAAAAAAAAGGGAAACAAAAACAACACCCACAAACAAAAAAAACCACCAACCCCCTCCTTCTTTCTTTTTATAACAATGTAGGTTATTTTATGATTGGCTATCCTTGTCACAAAAACATTGTAAAGAATGTAACAAGCTCAATTAGAATTTAAGGTTTTATTTCTAGATTTCTAGAATATTTGAAGAAGCTTGGGAGTTTGAAGATTGAAGATGCATTCATATTTAAGATTCATTTGCATAAATCTTTTGTGTCAAAATATAGGTCCTTATGTTTACAAGTCAAAAAGTTTTTAAAACACTTTAAGGTTTTATACTTGTTTTCACAAAAATAAGGATTTCAGGATTTCCGTGACTAGTCATCTATTTCATGCACGTGAAGGTTGACTGCTTTACTGACAGAGTTGATTAGACAGTGTAGGCTTTTATCCGCTGGTCAGTCAACTGCACCCCACTCACTCGGATCTGCCTAGGTTAATTTAAAAAGGAGAGTTTAAGGTTTAATCTTAGCCGTCCATATCTTATCTCTTTGTGTCTATATAAACACATCTTTATCTTCAATAACGGCTAGGGTTTTCAAGCTAAACATCATTCATATTTTCTGAAAAACTCTCTTGACTAGCTGCATTTTTCTTCTCCGGTTCTTACTTGTCTTCTTGAGTGCATAGATCACTTATATAGAAGCTCTATGAGAAAGTGAGGACAGCTAGTAATTGAATCTTGTTTTCAAAGTTGTTTTCCATTGAAATCACATTAAGCTAACTTTGAAAGAAGGTTCATCTTTCCTAGTTCGGCTTGTTTTAAAAGTTTCCATACTTTGAGTCGAGTTAGGAGTGTGCAACATTTGTCTCCCATGTTCATACATGTTTGTAGACTTTGTTGAGTATTAGAGGTCTCTGACCTTAGTAGGTTTGCTGCCCAGTTTATAGCTGCAAGCATCAAACACAGCCACGGTTTATTTCCTACAAGTTTACAACTTTCTGGAAATAAATCTGTGACTGGTCATAAATCATCACAGCATACATTTTAGGTGCCACATTAGAGGAATACTTGTGTATGTCCTTGTAGCGTGTTGACCAAGCAAGGATCCGCTGGAAGTGAAGTGATTGAGAAGAAGCCGCACGAGGGACTGCTGCATCTAAGTTAGGTAACTAGATATTGAGCTTGGTTTGAACCTTGTATTGGGCATCTTTTGCCATTTCATAGTGGAAGGCCGGTCTTCTTATAGACCCCCGGTTTTTTATCCCTTTGTGGATTTTTCCGGGTACCAAAACTCTGTGTCCATCTCTGTGTACTGTTAAACATTCGGCTAAACTAAAATTGGATTTAATTTTGCACAAGTTCACTTAACATGCAAACTGGATAATTATGCCTGACTGGTCATCTTAACTGCTGCATTAGAAACGCTGGTTTGATATAGTTGTAGTTGTGGATAGCTCACGAATATCAATCTCACTGATTTCGTTGAGGACCTAAGTTGGCATTGCATACGAGTGTTGTTGACCTAAGCACAAGCATCCACAAGTAATATCCATCAAGTACTTAATCTGTTAAAAGTTCATCACACTGTGACTGATCATCTGTGTGATCTGTTTGTGTTGTTTGTTAATTAAGAGGGAAATAATTTAAAATACCCCCTTCATTGCCAACCTGCAATTGGCATCAGAGCAGGGCTTTAGACATACTTAAAGTAAGGTCTTGGGTTGGTTGGTTTAAGGGTCTAGACAATGGAGAGAGATCGAGTAGCCGGTTCGGTGAACTCACCTCCATACTTCGATGGCACAAACTATGCTGCCTGGCGAGATAAGTTCGAAATCTTTCTTGATGCGTATGATGAATTTGCTTTCCAATATTTGTCTGTTGAATGGCGTCCTCCGTTTAGAATTGTTGACGGTGAGAGAGTGAACATACCTAGAGATGACTGGACACAGGTTCAGGTCAATGCATCAAATGCTAATAAAAAGGCTAGGAACGCCATAGCTGTTGCAGTCTCCAGTGCACAATATTCACATATTCAGCACTGTACAACAGCTAGGGAAGCGTGGGACAGGTTGCGTGTCATTCACGAGGGTGATGACCAGGTTAGGGACCTAAAGCTTGAAATGGTCCTGTCCGAGTTTGAAGAACTCAGGATGACTGATTCAGAGAGCTTCTCTGATTTCTATCTCAGACTTGAGAGTGTCACCAATGCCGCGATGAGTCTAGGAGCACCTATTTCAGAATTAACAATTGTTCAAAAGATATTGAGGGTGTTACCGAAGAGGTTTTCCGCGAAGAAGACCGCAATCAAGGAATGTCAAAACATGTCCGACATAAAACTTCCAAAACTTGTAGGAAAATTGAAAACCTATGAACTTGAGTTAAAATTGGAAGAAAGCATGCATAAGAAGGATAAAGGTGTTGCACTGCAGAGTGTGACTGATCAAGTTGAGCTGAAAAGTTCAAAAACAGAAAAGTCATCTTCGGTTGATGATGACATGGCTTTGTTTGTCAAAAGATTTAGAAGAATTCTCAAGGATAGGAAGGATTACAAGGGTGGTGCGAACTACCCTAGAGAGTCAAAATTCAAACCACAAGGTGAAGGGTCAAATGAAAGGAAATTTGAAAAGAATTTTGGATCAAGAGATAACAAGTTCAAGAAGGGTCCAGTTAAGTGTTATACCTGTGGTGGAACTGGTCATATTTCTGTGGATTGTGCTAACAATAGGAAAGGGTCCAACAAAGGCAAGGATAAAGCCTTGAAAGCTTCTTGGAGTGATAGTGAGGATGAGGAATCACATCACTCTGACTCTTCTTCGGATAATGAAGATGATGAGATTGCCTTTGTTGTTAGAATTTCTGATCACAACTCAGCGGGTGAGGAATCCGAGTCGGGTTCACAACACATGACTGATGACGACCAGTCACCTGAGATGTATTGTCCTGTTTTTCATGACTATGACTCTCTTCCCGAGAATCAAACTTATGAGAAGATGTGTGAAAGGTATGATGCCTTATTTGATGAAACTTGTGTGATCAAAGCTGATAGCATTGAGCTGAAAAGGCGTTGTAATGAATTAGAGTTGGAAAAAGCTGCACTTTGTCTCACTTTGCAAGATTACGAGACCGGTCAGTCTAGCAAAGGAAGAGAAAATGCAGATGCCCAGTCGCATAGGTCAAGACTTGAGATTATGTATGAACAGTTGTCTGTCGATTTTGAAAGAGTTAAAAAGGAAAATATTGACCTTAGACATCAGTTGAGTAACTCGGAACACAGTGTTAATCTTATGCACAGTAAGAGTCTTAAGTTGAAAGAAGAAGTTGAGTCACTCAAACAATCTAATGTCTACTTGGTTGGGTACAATAAATCACTGCAAGAAAAAGTTAATGACCTGTCAATTGGTGCAGCAAAGTTAGACAAGATGCTTAATGTTGGAAAAAGTTTTCATGATAAAACTGGTTTAGGATATGTTGCTGGTGAGTCATCTACTTCAGTTTCACGACCTAGGTTTGTCAAAGCTAGTGAGCCACACTCACCGAAGTCACTGGTCATCACAGTTCCACAAGAACCTAGGGGCAATAATAACAAGAAGAGTCACCAAGTGTTGTCTAGTTCCACTGCTCACACAAGAACCAGATTTGTACCCACGTGTCATCACTGTGGAGTAACTGGTCACATCAGACCAAAGTGCAGTAAGCTAAAAGTCAAGAGTTTGTCAAAGCACAATAGCTCACTTAGAGAACAGGTTGATTTGTTGCTTGTTGAAGTAACCAGAATTTCAAAGCTTGTTGAGTCATCTTCTTCACCACCTAGTAAGTCCAAGACTAAATGGGTAAAGAAAAAGGAAAAGTGTTTGGTTGCCTTGTCTGTCTTAAATTTGCGTGATCCAACTCGTTGGTACATTGATAGTGGCTGTTCCAAACACATGTCTGGTAACAAATCTGTCTTTGTAAAGCTTAATGATTTTGATGGTGGTTTTGTTGAGTTTGGGGGAGGAGAAACAGCAAAAATGACTGGTCAAGGAAGTGTTCAACTTCCGGGTTTGCCTCTACTCGAAGGAGTAAGGTATGTAGAAGGCCTTAAGTCCAACCTCATTAGTGTCTCACATTTATGTGATCAGTGGGCAGATGAAGTCTGCATGTCTACAAGAGGTTGTAGGATTGTTGATAGCAATGGTCATGATTTAATTCAAACAGGTAGGTCAAGTGACAATTGCTACACACTTGATAGTCAAATCTTGGCTGCCAAGTTGACCTGTCACTCTGTGACTGATAAGACCACGTCCTTATGGCACCAAAGGTTGGGACATATGAATATAAATGATTTGTACACCTTGGCTAAGAAACAACTTGTTAGAGGTCTTCCTAAGCTAGACAAGCCGTCAAAGCACATCTGTGGTCCTTGTCAATTGGGAAAACAGTCACGTGTTGCACACAAGAGAGTCAAAGATGTTGGAACTTCACATCCTCTTGAACTCATTCACATGGATCTAGTTGGTCCGGTTCAAACCGTGTCTGTAGCAGGTAGAAAGTACATTCTTGTGATTGTTGATGATTTCTCTAGATATACTTGGGTGTCCTTCTTGAGAGAAAAGTCGGATACTTTTCAAAATTTTGTGACTGTGTTCAAACAAATTCAGAATGAGGTGTTGGCTGGTCATCCCTCTATTGTCAGAATTAGGACTGATCATGGTACTGAATTTGAGAACTCTTTGTTTGCTGATTTCTATGCTAGCATGGGGATCAAACATGAATTTTCGGCTCCAATTACTCCTCAACAAAATGGGATTGTTGAGAGGAAAAATAGAGTCTTGATTGAGATGGCTAGGGTGATGCTAAATAGCAAAAATCTAGCCAAGAATCTGTGGGCCGAGGCCATTAACACTGCTTGCTATATTTTGAATAGAGTCTACTTGAGACCAGGCACAGATCAGACTCCCTATGAGATCTGGAAGGGAAAGAAACCTATGATTAGTCATCTTAGAGTGTTCGGCAGCACTTGCTACATTCTAAGAGATAGGGAGCACTTAGCCAAGTTTGATCCAAAGAGTCATGAAGGCATCTTCCTTGGATATTCCACGACTAGTCGAGCCTATAGAGTCTTCAACCTTAGAACCAATACCATCATGGAATCCATTAATGTCACAATTGATGATCTTGATGCATCAATTGATCAAGCTGTAGATGATGATGGGTTGTTCCCGGAAAAGGTCACTGAGTCTGCTAGTGAGACTCAGGCAGAAAATGATGATGGGTCATCAGATTCTGACTCTGACAGTTCAGAGAGCTCTAGACAGCCACCGAAAAAGAAGCCAAACTGGGTAGTGTCTAGACATCCTGAAGATAATATCATTGGGTCAGTCAAGGAAGGAGTAAGGACTAGAAGTCAAATTCAAAGTGAAATTGCAAATGTCTGCTATGTGTGCACTGTGGAACCTAAGAATATTAAGGAAGCCCTTATCCATGAGGAATGGATAATTGCTATGCAAGAAGAACTAAATCAGTTCGATAGGAACCAAGTGTGGACTCTTGTCAAGAGACCCGTCACTTCAAATGTCATTGGGACTAAGTGGATCTTTAAGAACAAGAGTGATGAGACCGGAAAGATAGTGAGGAACAAGGCTAGACTTGTTGCTCAAGGGTATTCTCAAGTTGAAGGGATTGACTTTGAGGAAACATTTGCACCCGTAGCTAGACTTGAATCGGTTAGGTTGTTGTGTGCTATTGCTTGTCATCTAAAGTTCAAGTTGTACCAAATGGATGTCAAAACAGCTTTTCTAAATGGTTACTTGAATGAGGATGTGTTTGTTGAACAACCAAAAGGCTTTGAGGATCCTCATATGCCGGATGGTGTTTATAGATTAAAAAAGGCATTGTATGGTTTGAAGCAAGCTCCTAGAGCTTGGTATGATAGACTGTCTAGTCATCTGCTGTCCAATGGATACACTCGTGGATCCGTTGACAAAACCTTGTTCATCAAGCGAACTAAAAGTGATGTGGTTGTTGCACAAATTTATGTTGATGATATTGTGGTTGGGTCTACTTCGGAATCTCAAGTTCAACAATTCATAAAGATTATGACCAGTGAGTTTGAGATGAGTCTAATTGGTGAATTGAATTATTTCCTTGGTTTGCAAGTTAAACAGGAAGAGACTGGTCTCTTCATTTCTCAATCCAAGTATGCTGCAAACCTTGTTAGCAAATTTGGATTCTCCTCTGCCAAACCTGCTAGGACCCCCATGAGTAGAACCACTAAGCTGTCTAGTGATAAGAAGGGCAAGAGTGTTGACCAGACACTCTACAGAAGCATGATTGGCAGTTTGCTGTATCTTACTGCCAGTAGACCAGACATCTCCTTTTCTGTTGGAGTTTGTGCGCGATTTCAAAGTGATCCTAGAGAGTCTCATTTGCATGCTGTGAAAAGGATCATTAAGTACGTTAGTGGAACTCTATCATTTGGTATTTGGTATACTTTTGATACCAATACTAACTTGGTTGGGTTTAGTGACGCCGATTGGGCGGGTTGTAGTGATGACCGGAAAAGTACTTCCGGTGGTGTGTTTTACCTTGGCAATAACATGGTCTCTTGGTATAGCAAGAAACAAAATTCAGTGTCACTGTCTACTGCCGAGGCTGAATACATTGCGGTAGGAAGTTGTTGTACACAGTTACTATGGATGAAACAAATGCTTTGTGACTATGGTATTATTCGTGACCAGTTCACCATCTACTGTGACAACACTAGTGCCATATGCATATCTGAAAATCCCGTGCAGCACTCTAGAACCAAGCACATTGATATTAGGCACCACTTCATTAGGGATCTCGTTGAGTCAAAGTTTTTAATGCTCAAATTTGTGCCTTCGGAAAAACAACTTGCTAATATTCTGACCAAACCCTTAGATGATCAGGTCTTGACTGGTCTTCGAAAGAGTCTTGGAATCTGTGTTATGGAATAATTGTGACTAGTCATAGTTGGTGCTTGTACATATTTCAGTTTCCTGCATATCATGCATCATGAAAAATGGAAAATATACAATCAGTCTAGTCTCTTTGAATTGGTACTCTCAATTAAATGATTGTTGAATATAGTTGAAGTACTAGGTTAAGTCACATGTTCATAATCCCATTTCTTGTCAAAAGAGTAAAGAGTATGAGTTTTAAAGTTTGATTGGTTTAAATTTGTTCTCTTCACTTTTCTAAAAACTCTTACTTCTTGATGATGATCAATTGTGTTACCTCTTGTGTTTTCAAAAGAAATGTGTAGTCAAAAATTGGAGAATTTCCTCGAAAATGAAAACGAGAAGGACAATAAGGCCCTAACTCAAAAAAAAAAAAAAAAAGGAAAAGAAAAATAAAAAGAAAAATAAAAGTTTTGGGCTTGAGTCAAAATAAAGATGTGTCAATGTTACACCACTCCTTAAAATTCAAATGTGTTCATCACATACCTACACTTAAGATCAAATTTCCAAGTTGTCACTATTTTGAAATTCTATAAGTGTTGTGGGTACATGATTTAGTGTGTAATCAAATGGTAGTCGATTTTCTTTGCAATTCCTACTCAATATGATTTAGACTTCCCATTCCCAAATGTGTCATGTGACCTAGTCATTAAATCAATTATATTCTCTAATCATGATATTGAGAGTTCGAATTTGAATATGAGTACAAGTTTGGTTATAAAAAAATAAGTCATGCATTTTATATTTTGTCACATCCATCACTTGTCAAGCACTAGCTATTGGGTTGTCACATTATGATCCATACCTTAGTATAAATCCGATGTGCTTGTTTGATCATTAAAATCCTTGTTTCGGATACTTAGTATGTGTGTGATAATAGTGTGTGGTTGCTTAGTCTAAATTAATGCACCGGTTGAGTGTGGTTGGGCTGGAAACGTATGTGTTTAAGAGAGTTGTCTCTTCAATTTCAAATCCACCTTTTGGCTTCCACTAGATGACCGACACGTATCCTCTGGTGCATGTACCGAAGGGTTCTTCCACGTTCCATTGCAGCTTTTGGGAAGGTTTTGAGGAGCTTTAATGCATTAGGTTTCCCATAGTCTCTTGATTAATTCGCCACTCTCAGAGAAAACCTTTGCTTTCCCTCAAACTCTCTCTGAAAAATTCACCAAATTCTTCAAATCTCTCAGCCCAGAAAATTTCCAAATTTCCAAAACTGCTCGGAAACATGATGTTCCTCCTTGCTCTTGCTTCTTTGGTTCACATTGTCTTCGAGTCGGCAGACTCTGACGATGAAGTTCAGGTGGTCAGACCAAATTCCCCTCCTGCTGAACCTGCATCCTCGTCAATCTCCGCTGTCGGTTCGGTCTTCAACGGTGCTAGGCCATCTCGACCGGTTATACCCATTCCCGTCGATGATGAGTCTCCCCCATCTGAACACTCGCTCCATACCGAACCTGCAGAACCTCCTGCTCCTGTCGATGAGGCCGAATCTGCTGACCCTGCTGCACCAGTCGAACCACCAGCACCCACTGAACCGCCCAAGGAGAAGAAGAAGGGTAAAAAGAAAGTGAAAGCAAATCGCCAAAGAAAGTCTCCTCGAAACCCTCTGCCTATGGTCAACCATACCCGTTTTGTGAATGAAAGCGCGCGAAGATACTATGACCAAGTCTCCACACGCATGGTTGTTACCGAGCGTGAGTATCCAATTCTTGGCTTTTCTCTTGAATTAGTCAATTCCTTAGGTCTAGGATGGGTCCAAAATGTTGTTAGGCACTACAATCTGTCAAATCTCTTATCTGCTCCTTCGAATTCCTTTAAGTTCAATCTCACAGTTGTTAGAGAGTTTTTCGCAAACTTTCCTAAACTCAATGCTTACACATATGCTGTCGAGATTTTTGTGAGAGGTCGGGTCATTCAGTTTAGTCCTGCTGTTATCTATGAATACTTTGGATTCACTAGCTATGATAATCATGATGCATATACTGCCTATCTAGAAGAGTCGAGTCGATTTCAAATGGCTGATTTCTCTGTCATTGCATTTCATGATCAAGATTTGGTTATAGGAGTAGGTGATAAGCCATGTAGGTCTCACTTGTCTCCAAGTTATCGTTTGCTGCTTCACATGATTAAGACAAACATATTACCCACTGGCAATGCAGCAAATGTGACCTTGGAAGCCGCTAGATTAGCCATTCTTATTCAGCATCACTTTCCAATTCCGTTTGGTCATGTTATCTTCGATTCAATTCTGTCTAAAACGCGTAACACCGGAAAGATTGCGGGCACTCGTGCTTCAATTGTCTTTCCGTGTTTCATTCACCACCTTTGTGAGAGGGCAGAAGTTCCTATGGATGAGTCACAGGATGATTATATGTGTTTGAAAGGGCCTATGAACGAGGATATGCTGCAAAAGAGTGAGAAAGCTGCTGTAAATGCGCGGAGTGCTAAACTGTCCATTGGACCAGTTTCACCAGCTAATCTGTCTTCAACGATCAATGCTGCAGTGAAGAAGGCTCTTAAGGAAATCAGTGCTAAACGCAAGAAGAAGGCTTCGAAACATGTTTCAAAGAAGAGAAAGACTGATCATGTGTGAAGTAGTTTGATGGATGGTTGTTGTTTTCTGTTGTGTCTTTAATTGTGTCCAGTCAAGAACAATTTCTGTTAGGTTTGTTTTGTTGGTATGTACCTTAATTGCCCGCTTTGAACATTGGGGCTTGTTTTTTTGCTGTGACTAGTGCTATGTCTGTTTATGGTTAAATTGCTTGCTTGTGTCTAGTTGTGTTATTAAGGGGGAGTGCTCCCTCATTATTGCTTGCTGTCTATTGCTCATGCTCTCAAGCTCCGTTTGTGTTATATTCTCTCTCATTGCTATATATTCTCTCTTTATTGTTGATTGATGCTCATATGTTTATGCTTCCGTTGTTTCCATACTCTTTGATTTATCCTTTGTCTTGCCATGACAAAAAGGGGGAGTAGATATTTCAATCACATGCTTAGGGGAGTACTTTTTCGCATATACATTAACTCTGATATGAATATGCTAGTTAGGGGGAGAATACATTCTATTGCATGCTGCCTTGAGTTTTTCCTGCAGGTACATTTTGACTAGTCAGCATAGTTAGAATTGGTGAGTGTGAGCGATGTGAGCTATGGGGTTGTTTTTGTCAAGGAAAGCCAAAGGGGGAGATTGTAGGTTATTTTATGATTGGCTATCCTTGTCACAAAAACATTGTAAAGAATGTAACAAGCTCAATTAGAATTTAAGGTTTTATTTCTAGATTTCTAGAATATTTGAAGAAGCTTGGGAGTTTGAAGATTGAAGATGCATTCATATTTAAGATTCATTTGCATAAATCTTTTGTGTCAAAATATAGGTCCTTATGTTTACAAGTCAAAAAGTTTTTAAAACACTTTAAGGTTTTATACTTGTTTTCACAAAAATAAGGATTTCAGGATTTCCGTGACTAGTCATCTATTTCATGCACGTGAAGGTTGACTGCTTTACTGACAGAGTTGATTAGACAGTGTAGGCTTTTATCCGCTGGTCAGTCAACTGCACCCCACTCACTCGGATCTGCCTAGGTTAATTTAAAAAGGAGAGTTTAAGGTTTAATCTTAGCCGTCCATATCTTATCTCTTTGTGTCTATATAAACACATCTTTATCTTCAATAACGGCTAGGGTTTTCAAGCTAAACATCATTCATATTTTCTGAAAAACTCTCTTGACTAGCTGCATTTTTCCTCTCCGGTTCTTACTTGTCTTCTTGAGTGCATAGATCACTTATATAGAAGCTCTATGAGAAAGTGAGGACAGCTAGTAATTGAATCTTGTTTTCAAAGTTGTTTTCCATTGAAATCACATTAAGCTAACTTTGAAAGAAGGTTCATCTTTTCTAGTTCGGCTTGTTTTAAAAGTTTCCATACTTTGAGTCGAGTTAGGAGTGTGCAACATTTGTCTCCCATGTTCATACATGTTTGTAGACTTTGTTGAGTATTAGAGGTCTCTGACCTTAGTAGGTTTGCTGCCCAGTTTATAGCTGCAAGCATCAAACACAGCCACGGTTTATTTCCTGCAAGTTTACAACTTTCTGGAAATAAATCTGTGACTGGTCATAAATCATCACAGCATACATTTTAGGTGCCACGTTAGAGGAATACTTGTGTATGTCCTTGTAGCGTGTTGACCAAGCAAGGATCCGCTGGAAGTGAAGTGATTGAGAAGAAGCCGCACGAGGGACTGCTGCATCTAAGTTAGGTAACTAGATATTGAGTTTGGTTTGAACCTTGTATTGGGCATCTTTTGCCATTTCATAGTGGAAGGCCGGTCTTCTTATAGACCCCCGGTTTTTTATCCCTTTGTGGATTTTTCCGGGTACCAAAACTCTGTGTCCATCTCTGTGTACTGTTAAACATTCGGCTAAACTAAAATTGGATTTAATTTTGCACAAGTTCACTTAACATGCAAACTGGATAATTATGCCTGACTGGTCATCTTAACTGCTGCATTAGAAACGCTGGTTTGATATAGTTGTAGTTGTGGATAGCTCACGAATATCAATCTCACTGATTTCGTTGAGGACCTAAGTTGGCATTGCATACGAGTGTTGTTGACCTAAGCACAAGCATCCACAAGTAATATCCATCAAGTACTTAATCTGTTAAAAGTTCATCACACTGTGACTGGTCATCTGTGTGATCTGTTTGTGTTGTTTGTTAATTAAGAGGGAAATAATTTAAAATACCCCCTTCATTGCCAATCTGCAGTCAATTTTCTTGATTTTTTCTTCTTTCATATCATTTTGTTCATTGATGCTTTTACACCAGCACAGTACTAAGAGTCAATAATCCTGATGGTGGTCTTTCAACTTATAATTGAATCATAAACAAATTAAGTTCTTTATACATTTACTGCTACATTAAGAGTTAAATTAATCTGACTCCAAGTTCTTTCACCCTTAATTTAAATTTGAAAATGGTGTATGAATTGTTGTGCAAAAATCTTCTAAGTTATCAGACACCTTCACTATCTTCTCCGAATTTTTATTACTGCTTTTGTTAATAAATTGATTCATGGATTATTACAATATTGTAACACTCTGCACCTTTGTTTCCTCTAAGATTTGACTTTCTGTCAAATTGATACACAAAGTTTTGTTTCTGTTAAAACATCTTTTCAATACCATAATTGAACACACCTTTCATTCATTATGTATTTTCTGCTTATATAAACTCTGCTTTTTATTTCAGGCTGGTCCAGTCATCTGTAAAGCCAAGATTACACGATATGGTGGTGAAGGAGCCGAATGGTACTATGAAGCCTGTCCACAGTGCAACAAGAAAATGATCAAAAATGAAGATGAGACGCGCTGGCTATGTGAAAACCATCCAGCACTTGACTTGCTTCCTAATCCATGGTAAACTCTTCAATCAAGATATACTCAATTCTTCTCTTTATTATACATATTTACATTTATATTTTCTCGCTCTACTGTACAAAACTCTAATTGTTCCAAAACAACTACAAAATTGGAATGGTACTTGATGATGGAAATGACGAACTCAGAACAACAGTCATTGGTGCTACTGCTGAAGATCTTTACAAAATCCCCTGCAAAGTTTTGTATGACCAAGTAAAAGGCAGCAAAGAGATTCCACCACTGATTTTGCAAACACTGGAAGAAGAAAAAGTTTTCCAAATCAGACCAGGATCACAAAAACGTGATTCGCGACAAAAAGACTTCCTCATACATGCTGTGTTGCACAATGATTCACCCTTAGTAACTGCTGAATGTAGAAGTGCAACAACAAGCAGTGAAATTGGTCTTCACACTCCACCACCACAGTTGACACCACATTCATCACTTCAAATCACCTCTTCTGCAGATACCAGAATGGACTCAGCAACCAAATCCACAAGCAGTTCAAAACGAGCTTTATTCCCTACTACACAACAGCCAAGCAAAATAATAAGAAGGTATACTTTATCGCACTCTCCCTATAAACTTTATTAATATAGTCACTAATTTGTTTTTCTTCATTTGGCTGACATCTATCTATTTGACTGTTACACAAGTGATTTGGGTACACAGAGTTCAACTACTTCTGGTACCAGTGAAAGGCTGAAAGGCACTAATGAAGATGAACACACTCTTCTCAACTCCTTCATCCAAAAATCTGGCTCCACCAATGTCAAACGTCACTCTAAGACAGAGTACGTATCTTTTTGCACTTTTATTCGTTGTTAGAGATCGACCACCATTATACTAGATCAACCACTCCATATAACCATAACAATTCAAGTAAACAAAACAACTACCATTAACAAATAAGTGATGTATTGAATTCAGACAAAAATAGTTTAAATCCCTAGCTTTCCTGAGTACTATTATCAAACCAGACAATACTATTACTTTATGATATTTGTTTACATACTTGCATGACATTCATTTAAAGTTCCTTTAACTCCATTAACTAATTGTGTTATTATCTGCATTGTCATTGTTAGTTTCTGCATTTCTGGCCATTCTATTGATTACACTGAAATTGAATTCTTTACTATGGTAACAAAGTTTCCATTGTTTATTATGTAGTTTGCAAAACTTGATCTTTATTATTGTTCTATATTGGATAATTTGGTGCTATCATCTGGCTATAATTCTGTTCAAATTCTAATTTTATCCAGCTGTTTAAGGTTTTTCCGGTTCACTGGTTTACTGTTTGAGTTTCTGGGTTTAAATGATGATTTCTGGGTTTATGAATGCTCCTGTATTTTGTGTATTCTTGCTAAATAAATCAGTATCAACAACAGAGAAAATAGAGAGATAAGACAATAGAGTAAGAATACTAGAAATTAGAATTCTGTGAAGCAATCTGCAAATCATAGTAGAGTTTTTGATTACATGTAATAGAAACACACGACCACATTGTATACCTCTATTTCCTATAGTTTTCTACATATATTATCCTCTTCAAATCACTAATGCACTATACTAGCATAACATAAAAACACTTGGCTCTTGGCCTTTACTAACATATTTCCTCTTCTTCAATCCATTTTCTTCAACTCTTCTTCTTTTCTTTTCTTCACCTGCATTGCACATCCACATCAGCTTCATAGCTTCATCATAGCTGCACATATCTTATAGTTCAACATATATTTCTTATCTGTATGGTTCCAAAAACTTTTACCTTGCCATTGTAGTCATTTTGGTATTCATTATTACATCATTTTCTGTTATTCTGTTATACAATCTTACATTTCCTATCACTTTATAACAGGTAATGCTGACAATCAATGATGAACTCATCTACAAAAGAGCTTACTCAAAGAACCTCCAGTTGCAAAGTCATATCAATTTTTTGCTAACTTAGCAGTCAAAAACAAACAATGTTTTACAAACTATGTGTACATTTTTGCTATTAGATCACTTTTCTGTACACAAGAAACATGATATTATTTTGCTATGTTTTATACCCATGTAAATATTTGCTTTCTATATTTGTAAGTTCAAATTCTACATATGCAAACTAATTTACATTAGCTATGTACACACTAAACTCATTGCATATTATTAATAACTGTTGTATTCTATATATTCTACCTCAACAATTTTATCAAAAGTTTTAATTATGCCGTGCATCCCGTGGCATCACTGCCACGGGCATTTTACTAGTTGAATTGAATTGTTGAAGATGCTCTAATACTCAGATTAATTAAAATAGATTTGGACTATTTTTAATTTAAAATAATCAAAAACTTAGTTTTATTCATTCAAGAATGAAGCTTTTCTAAGGAAGATTAATCAAAAACTTATTTAAACGGTTGGAGATACTCGGAATTAAAAACTAGCCATAATTGGGAAAATTTAGAGACTCCTGTCAAAATCACAAAACCTTCGTCCAAACACACGCTCCAGTCTTTCTTCAGTTCAGAACAGGTTTAGAATCCACCAACTTTCGTCCATAAAATAGAAACCTCATATGGATGAACTCCCCCCAGTTTGTGTAGTTAATGAAAAGTTAGCATACCGGTCAACATGAGTTGCACCAAGATCACAGTCGAAATGGATGAACTCCCCCCAGTTTGTGTAGTAGCTAAATCTACCTGCAGAGAAAAGCTGAGCCTCAACCTCCGTCGACCAAATTGTAAGGGTACTTTCTGGTTGTTATTCGCGAAAATTAAAGAAGATGAGAAAAGTGGCCGTACCGATAAGTCCGGTACTAGCACTGCC
This sequence comes from Spiraea crenata, assembly GCA_033992175.1. Lineage (NCBI taxonomy): Eukaryota > Viridiplantae > Streptophyta > Magnoliopsida > Rosales > Rosaceae > Spiraea > Spiraea crenata. Next base: position 124,558 of record JAVBHV010000036.1, read on the forward strand.
GTCGAAGAGGAGGAGCTTGAAGGTATAGCTCCGGACCTGAGTTGACACAGCACCCTGCATGGGTAGAACAAGACGTCAGAAATGTTCATCTATACAGATATACTATTAATTCGTAGTTGAGAAAAAAATTAACACATAGAACAAGACGGAAAATTAAGGGAGTTTACCATTAAAATTGTTGGCAAAGAGAGTATCTCTCCAAGAGCTTTGAAGAATTAAACTTTTTTTTTAACTGTAAAGAATTCAAACGTTGGTGAATTTGCCATTTTTTAGAGGGGTTTATATAGCTGATTCTGGAGCAAAGGGTCTTTTGACGTTTATGTCCCCGCGAGGTTACGGAGCAAAGGGTCGTTTATGTCCGCGATAAAAAGATGTGGGGATGCGGCGTCCGTGGGAATGATGAATTTATTTTTTTTTTTGATGAAAATAAACTATATTAAAGGGAGAATCCCCGCGGACAACCGGGGGAAATAGAGTCAAATACAAGAGCCATCGTGGCTAAGGGAGGCACATTATTTTGCCAAATATGTAAATTCGGGAGCTGATGGCCATGGTTAGCAATAGCATCCGCTGTGAAGTTAGCCTCACGGAATACATGAGACCAAGAAACATCATCGAAGCGATTAGCAAGAAGTCGAATGTCCCTCATGATCGCCCTGAGAGACCACGGAGTGGAGCAATTGCCACGGGCACAGTCAATTATAAGCTTGGAGTCGCCTTCCACAGCAAGGTGAGAGAAGTGATTTTGCCAAGCGAACATGAGAGCATCTTTAAGAGCTAGAGCCTCTGCCATAGGCACCGTGGTCTTACCCAACGGTCTGGATCCAGCTAACAGGGGGGCTCCAACATTGTTTCTGATAATGAACCCGGAAGCGGCACCAGTATCCAAAACCGAGCCATCAAAATTGACTTTGCAATGATCTTGGTCAGGAGGTTGCCATTTGATGTTTGGCTGTGGCATACTCGGATGGTGATGTTGAGTAGGAGTATTAGCCTCTAGGAATTCCTTACCAGCAGCAAGGGCGCGATGAATAACTTGAGAATTATGGGGTGTTTTATGACAAAACACAAGATTGTTCCGAGCATCCCAAATCTGCCAGCAAATGAGGAGGATCCGAGAGAGTAAACCATCAGATGAGGAGGGGTCAGCAAATAATTGTGCTAACCAATCTTTAAACATGATTACGATATTTGGATCAGGAAGAGGAATGCCTGGCATTGAAGTCCAGATACTCTTAGCAAAGGGACAATCATAAAACAAGTGATCCATGGTTTCAACGTCAGCCGAGCAGAGTTGACATGTAGCATCAATATGGGGATTAAAACGATTGAGTCTGAACTTGGTTTGAACTCTGTTACGAAGGAGCATCCAACTAAAAATTTTAACTTTTTGTGGAATTTTTAATTTCCACATTTTCGTGATGGACTTGCATTTTGGATGATCCATGGACATAGATTGGCACCAGGTAGCGGATTTTATAGAAAAAGTGCCACTGGAGGTAAAACCCCAGACAAACTCATCTTCGGCGGGGTGAATGGGAAGATAAACATTGCAGATCTTGTTAACAGTAGAATTATCAAGTAGGCTCAGTAATTTGTCTCTATCCCAAGTTTGATTCTCAATGAAATCACTGACTAAGCTATTGGTATCTATTAAATGGTGTTGATCTTCCGGTATGAGCATGATAAGAGGGAATTCAAAGACCCAATTAAAAGTCCAGAAATTGATGCTTCTACCATTTCCCACAATCCAGCGAAGACCTTTCGAGATCACCGGTCTAGCTTGAAGAATCCCTTTCCATGCTAAGGAAGCAGTTGAAGTCGGTTTAGCAATGAAAAAGGATTTATGCCTCAAATATTTAGCTTTGATCAGTTGAACCCACCAATTCTCAGGTTCGGTAAGGATCTTCCAACCAAGTTTGGCTAGGACCGCCATGTTATAATCTTGGGCTTTCCGAATTCCCAAACCACCACTGCGTTTCGGAGTGCACATATCCTTCCAGGCAACAGGAGGGGTTTTAACATGCGTTCCCCAAAAAAATTTGCGACTCTCATCGTCAATCTGTTTAGTAATCTTGGTAGGGCATTTAAAACATGCCATCACATGGTTCGGCATCCCTGCCAGGTTAGATTTAATTAAAGTAAGCTTACCTGCCCTAGATAAAGCATTGGCCTTCCATCCTGCAAGTTTAGACTTAATACGTTGGATTAACTCGTTAGTGTTAGTTGGGTCCCTCCAGAAAATAATATTATGGATACCCAAATATTTCCCTATAGTTGTCTTATGCTAAATACTGAGAATACTGACAATATCATTTCTGACTTGGTTGGTAGAGTTGGAAGAGAAATAAAGAGAAGATTTATGAAAATTAATGCGCTGGCCAGAGGATAGAGCAAAATCATTAAGAACTTTAATAATGTTCCTAGCAGCCTTAGCAGAAGATTTTGCAAAAATTAGGCAGTCATCAGCAAACATAAGAGTTGAAATTCTTAACCCACAAGGAGAAGAGAGAATACCAACCTGGTTCTTGGGATTCATAGTGAGAGTATTTAGCTTCCTAATAAAAGGTTCCATGCATAAGATGAAAATATATGGGGAAAGTGAGTCACCTTGTCGAATGCCTCTCGTGGGTTTAAAAAACCCATGAGCTTCGCCGTTAATGAGAATTGAAAACGAGGCTGATGTGATGCATTCCATGACTCGGGAGATCCAGGCCTCATGGAAGCCAAACCTCCGAAGGACATTCCGAATATACTCCCAAGACAGAAAGTCATAAGCTTTTTCTAGGTCCAACTTAATCGCCATTTCCCCAAGCCGGCCTTTTTTCCTGTTAAACCCTGAAAACAGTTCATGAGCAATTAAAATATTGTCAGTAATCGCTCTTTCTGGTGCAAACGCCCCTTGATTTTTGGAGATGCATTTCTTAAGAATTGGCTTAAGTCTCGAGCTAATAATTTTAGTGATGACTTTATAAATGACATTGCATAGACTTATAGGTCTAAAATGATTGACTAACTCCGGATGTTCAACTTTAGGAATTAGGGCTATATTAGTGTGATTAAGAGATTGGAGACTACCACCGTTTTGGAAAAAATCCATAACAATCCCACAGATGTGAGGTTTGACTACCTCCCAGTGGGACTGAAAAAAGATGGCATGAAGACCATCCGGACCTGGAGCTTTAAGACCCCCAATACAATTTAAGGCTTGTTGAATTTCCTCCACATTCACAGGATGCATCAGATTTTGATTATCCTCATCATTAATACATGGGCTGAGTACATCAAGGAATTCCGACATTACTTCATTACCACAAGGAGATGTAGCAGTGAATCTATTTTTGAATTCACGAACAAACGTTTCTTCCAACCCATTTTTCTTTTCCCACCAAAACCCTTGTTCGTCTTTGATTTTGTGAATGGAATTTCGATTCTTTCTGATCTTTGCTTGGGTTTGGAAATATGTAGTATTTCTATCACCAAGAGCTAGCCAATTAGCTCGTGCTTTTTGAGCCCAGAAAATCTCCTCGGCTTTATGCAAGTTTTCCAATTCACTTTTAGTTTCTGATTCCTTTTCCAGCAAAAAGGTACAATTAGGATTCACCATGAGTCGGTCCTGGTAATGATCAAGCATAAGTTGCTGGTCTTTGATTTTTTGAAAGATATTCCCATACACTTCCTTGTTCCAATGTTTTACAATAGTCTTAAAAGCATTAATAATAGTAATAAACTTCTGTTGATTATCTCCTGTAACAGGCACAGTCCAAGCTTTTTGAACAATATTTTTGAAGTCTGGGTGAGATAACCACATTGCTTCAAATTTGAAGGTTTTTGGGTGATACACTGCTTCTTTGTACAAACTGAGAATCAATGGGCTATGATCAGATCCCGTAATGGGAAGATTAGTCAGTGACGCTTCCGGAAATTGGTTCCACCAAGGGTTATTAACCACTGCACGATCAAGTCTTTCAAAGAGGATGCTTTGGTCTTTATGATTATTCGTCCAACTGAATGGAACACCCATGCAAGGTAGAGAAATAAGCCCTGCAGAGTGCAAAAACTCGGAAAAGTTAATCATGTAAGAAGTAGTCGTTGCAGCTGCTCCACCAACTCTTTCATGGGGGAACAAGATACAGTTAAAATCTCCCATTAACAGCCAATTATCATTACCCGGGTTCAGTAGCATTAATTCATTCCATAGGCTTAATTGGAGATTTTTTTGGGGATAAGCATAAACAAAAGTAACAACCCAAGACAGCTTCTTGACACAATCGAAGATCTTACAGTGAATAAAACGAGCATGGGAGCAGATAACATCAACAGTCAAAGCAGAAGAATCCCAAAAAAGCAAAAGTCCCCCAGCTCGGCCAGTAGGCGCTACTTCAAAGAACTTATCAAACTTATGCCAATTAAGAGCTGAAGCGTCTCTAGCATAAGCAGATTTAGTTTCTAACAGACACGCTAACTTAAGACCATACAACTTGCAAAAAGAACTAAATTGAGACCTAAGACCAGGACGTCTAAGGCCTCTAATATTCCAACAAAGCCACTTCATTAATTGATATCATTGATATTGGTAAAACTTGGACCAACTCCCGCCTGCTCATCTCTGGTACGCTTTCTGGAAGTAATCGCCTCCATATTCCAATCTGCTGCGTCCATAGTAACATCCTGGAACGCAAGTTCATTCAGGTCCTGGAAAACCGTGGCAGCAGTGATAAAATCAGAAACTAGTGGATCAGTTAGCAGGTATGGTTCCTCTGTGTAACCAGAAGTTAGGTTCGCAGGGTAATAAACAGGGTTAAAACGGATATTAAGATCAGCGGGTGAATCAAACCCGCAGTGTGTAGGAAAGAGACACAAGGGACTAGGTAAAGAGCTTACTCCCACACGTTCAGCAACAGAAGAGTTTCTAGTCTGAGTAGGGGAAGCACGATGGTTAAACAGACCATCCACAAAGAGGTTTTCACGAACCGTGTCCGCGTAAGAATGAGTGTGAACAGAAGCAGTAGTACCACGCTCCAATTGTACAGCAAAAGGGCCACGGCCAGGTGCAGTAGCTCCACGACGACCTCTACCACGCCCACGGCGACTTCTAACTTCCGTCCAGCCATTCTGGTTTCCATCAACAGGCTCCGTAGGGGCAGGAACCCCGCCTGGCTCTTTCAGTTCCATTTGAAACCAGTGCATAGTTGCAGGGAAGCATAGCATGACATTCGCTGTAACCAGCTCTTCGAGCACCTCATCCGGGACTTCAATATGTGGAGGGAACACGAAGGGTTCATTGTCCGAGCGTCTCTCGACCATGAAAGCATGGTCCTCAGCCCTTCCCTCAGGGCAAATTCCTTCATGTTGAAAGTTACCACAGTAGAAGCAGATTGGCAGAAGTCTTTCATAACTGATGAAAATAGGGTTAGACTCATTGTCATTAATGACAAGAGCCCTCTTAAGAGGGTAGCGTAAGTCCACATCAAGTAGGAGTCTCACAAACATCCCATTTGGGCCAGATAAGTTGACCGAGTCAATGCTAATAACCTCACCAAGATACTGCCCTAAGTCCCGTAAAATGTCCTCACGTCGGTACTGGATGGGGAGTTTAGGGATTCTCGCCCAGACCCTTAAGGAATCAATCTTGCAGTTAGCCGTGAAGTCAGGAGTCCACTTCTGAACATGGAAGATGAATCCGTTGATATGCCACGGGCGACCATCTAGCACAAAGTTCACTTCCTCCTGGTTAGCAAGTTCAATCACACACCACCCCTTTCCGTGATGATCAAGGGTGAAGGTAGACTGGACTCCAGCATTCCAGTCAGTGGCCATCTTTTTCTTGATATCTTTGACATCGATTTTGGGGCCAAAGACTTTCCCCACGACACAGCATTCATCGAGACGTTGCACAATGTTGTCAGCGCCTTGAGCAATCTTGACATTGGTACGATTTCTGTCAACAGTGAAAGCACACTGACCCTTGGAAATGGTGTAGGATTGTTGGCCAGGGCCTGGTCTGGGGAATAGGCCTGGCCATTGAGGTCCACGAATGCGTTCAATGGTACTAGCTTGTTTTTCCTTGTTTGCAAAGAAACGAGCCGCCATGGGAAAACGAGGGGAAGGAAAAGTAAAACAGTGAACACAGTACAAGGAGAGCAACTGGTAATGAAGGCAGGAGTTAGATTTAAGTACTCTAAGGAAGCGGAAGGTATAAATAGGCTGGAGATGGTAGGGTAAAGGATACTCAAAGGACAATAGGGTAAGGAGAAGAGCCTGCCAAGGAAGGCTAGAAGTGTAGGCAATGATGGAAGCGGAAACCTGCAGAAGCGCATGTCTATAGGTAAACTTAGAGACGTAAACCCAGTAACCCAAGAAATGCAGAAAACGAGGAGGCGGAGACCAGGAAACGAGGAAAAGGTTCAAACTTCTAAGAGAGAAACCAACAACTAATGGAAGAAGAGGGGAGACGCAGGGTATCAGCATAGAAAACAGAGAGAGGAGGGCTCTCCAACTTCTATGCATGCGCTCTGACGACCAGAACCCAAGACATCGAGAAACATAAATAACGAAAGAAAGGCTCAAGGTAAGCGCCACCACCCCACACTCCCAATCAAATGAAACAAAGCACAAACAACCAGTAATCATCACTAACCTAGCCAGCAAAGTAACAATACTAGTCACGAAACAGAAAACAAGAAACGTAAGAACAGAGAACAACAGAAAACTAAATCCACAAGGGACGGCGACAGAGCACACAAGCAGGAGCAAATCAAAGTAAATCAGACAAATAAACACATCAGAGAGACTAAGTAGAGGGCACCAAATAAAAAGTAAACAACTGAACCAAAAACCAACGAGCAAATTCAGCAGACAGCCAGAGCGAATAAACTTAAAAACCCAAATCAGATGATTCCAGTTAAGGATTAACAATTGAAAAAGAGGATTAGCCCAGTTAACATACCATAGGATGGGTGTCCAGCCTTGCTTCAAGTTCGGGATTGACATCAAACTCTTGATCAAAGGGATTGCCCAATTGTTTTCAATTAGGTGCTCAAATTGTTGGTTTAGTCTAGTATTCTCCAAAACTTGCTTGAGGACGCTGATCAATAGCACTAGGATCAAGTAACCCATGCTTCGATTGTCGGATTTCACCCACATCGGGTGTGATTTCTCATTGAGTTTGCCACTTGAAGGCGTCGCGATGGAAACCCTAGTTTCCCCAAATCGCCGCGCGTGAACAGCGCGTACAGAAATCATGTGATCCGTTTCTTTCTTTCGGAATGATGAATTTATTGATCCAGTACAGATGGTGGCCGCGGATCCTCAGTCCCTTTTCTTCTGTCTCCTTGTGTCCTCCTGACATCTGTCCATGCAATGCACTACCCTTTTCAACCAGACTTAACAGTGGCTTCACCTAATCCAAACTATTATTTTGAATTTTTTATCCTCAACTGAATGCTTTAACGTATGAATTAAAGTTAAAATCCCGCCAGGTGGGCTCCATATTGCAATTGCAAAGCTGCTTTACTTACCATTACATAAAGCGTGTATGTCCTTGTTTACAAACCTATTCATGTGCACTAATATAAGAGGAGGGATAGAGAATTTTCGGAACAGAGGATCCGTGCCCTGCGTAATTTGACTTTGGGAAATGGTGATGTGATCTTTTTTAATTCAATAATTCAAGTTCTTGCTTCGTAGTCATGTGAAGGAAGAGAGGAAGAGAGGACATGATTGTGAAAAATTACTTCCCTTCGTTTCAACAAACAAACCCGATGAAAACAATTTAAGTGTCAAGATGAAAATGAGCAAAAGAAACAACAACCAACCGATAAAAGGTACTCATAGCAAGAACTTTTGTGGTCTGACACGCTTATTTAAGTCTAAAAATAAATTTATAACTTTTGCTAGAGCAAGATAATACAAAATTGATAAGATACATATATGTGCACTCTCCTTACAAGGCTTGGTTAGTGGGAAAAGGTCGGTGAGACAACTCTCGACCAGATAAGTGGTTTGGTGCGCATATATTAGCCAAAGACTCGGAGACCTTTTCAACAGAAGTCAAGCCGGCGATATGGATTTGGGGGGTGATACCTTGGGCGCAAGGATAAAATACATGGGGGGTGATCGAAACCATGGTACCATGACCAACTCTCAACAGTACCGCCATTGATGTGCTTCAAGAAAGCTTTCAGAAATGAGAGAGAAAATAGAGAAGAGAGAGGAGAGCTTTCGGGAAATCAATCTGTTATTACTTAATCAACAACTCAAACACTATTACAACATGATTAGCTGCTTTTATAGTGTTGACTTCCTATAACTAACTCACAGCTCACCAATACAGCTGGCATAAATACACTTGTACAGCTCACCATACTACATTAGCTAACACCCTCCCTCAATCTCATGCTGTCAGTTGACTGAAGCATGAGATTGTTTCGAAGGTAGAGAAACTGAGGGGAGTGCAAACCTTTGGTGAAGATGTCTGCAATCTGTTTCGAACTGGAGACATGCTGGACAAGCAAGTCTTTCTTCTGAACTCGTTCCCGTACGAAATGGACGTCCACCTCCACATGCTTGGTCCGACCATGGTATACTGGGTTGTGAGCCAGAGCTATAGCAGATAGGTTGTCACACCAAATAACTGGGGGTCGAACTAAGTATAAGTGCATATCACACAGCAGCTGACGAACCCAGAGTAGCTCACACGCGGTCTGAGCTAAGGCGCGATACTCAGCCTCCGTGGAAGAGCGAGATATTGTAACTTGCTTCTTAGCACCCCATGAGATCGGATTTCGTCCCAAGTACAACACAAAACCAGTGGTACTACGTCTGTCATTTGGATCACCTGCCCAATCTGCATTAGTAAAGGCATGCAGATCCAAGAACCCCTTGGAGTAATCCAAACCATACTTGAGAGTACCCTGAAGATATCTCAAGATACGTTTAACAGCCATCAAATGTGCCCGAGTAGGGGAATGCATGAACTGGCAAACCGAATTGACAGCAAACGCAATATCAGGGCGAGTAAATGTGAGGTACTGAAGCGCGCCGACCACACTGCGATAGGGAGATGGATCTACTAGAAATTCGCCCTCGTACTTAAGCAGTTTCTGATCTGGAACGATCGGCGTTGGACAAGGTTTGCTCTCATGCATGCCCACCTTCCGCAACAGCTCAGTGACATATCTGTGTTGGTTAATGAATAACCCAGTAGTTGTGTACTTCACCTCAACACCTAGGAAATATGATAAAGGCCCCAAATCTTTCATATCAAACTCCTGCTGTAACTTAGACACTAACCTGGTAATGGCCACAGAACTATTACCAGTCACAATAATATCGTCTACATACAGTAACAAGTAGACCAGATCGGCTCCATGCTGCAACACAAATAGGGAGCTATCAGATAATGACGAGTGAACCCCAAACCAAGCAAGTGAGTTGTGAATCGTTCATTCCAGGCCCTGGGAGCCTGCTTCAATCCATAGAGGGATTTTTCTAACTTGCAGACTAAGTGGCTGTTATGTGCATCCACAAAACCTGGAGGTTGCTCCATGTATACCTCTTCGTTCAAGTAGCCATGCAGGAAGGCGTTCTTCACATCCAGTTGCTGTAACCGCCACCCAAAATGTGCTGCAAGGGCGAGTACCAACCTCACAGTGGTGTGTTTAACTACTGGACTGAAAGTCTCCTCAAAGTCCACTCCTTCTTCCTGCAAGTACCCCTTGGCCACTAATCTGGCCTTGTGTCTAGCCACTGAGCCATCAACATTCGTCTTCAATTTGAAAACCCACTTGCAACCCACGAGACTCCTGTTGGGTGGTTTGGGAACCAAAATCCAAGTCTGCTGCTTCATAAGGGCCTCATACTCTTCATTCATTGCCTGGTGCCACTCAGGAACTTGTAGAGCTTGTTTGTATGTCTTTGGTTCATAGAGGGCTGCATCAATGCAGGGAACATGAGCTTCAAGGGCACTCTTCTTCACAATCAAAGCCTTTTTCTTCACAATTCCACTCTTAGATCTGGTCCTCATAGAATGCACATTAGTTGCTGGAACCAAGGATTGGCCTTCAGATGCAGCTGCAGAGGATTGACCAGCTTGCACAGGTACAGAGATCACTGAACTTGCTGCTGGTGCAAGACTAGTGTCTTCTGTAGCTCCCTCAACAGCAGTAGGACCCAAATCATGCACCACTGGAGTTTCAGTGTGTCCAGTATCCACTGTCGGAGTAACACTAGTGGTCTGGAACGATACAAATGTACCTGTTCCAGTGGGCAGGTTAGCAGTAAGTACATGGCTCTGCTTGTCCTTGATCTGAGCATAAGGGAATACATCTTCATCAAAAATAACATGCCTGGAGATGTAAGTCCTGCCTGACTCCACATCATAACAGAGGTACCCTTTGTACTCATGCGTATAGCCAATGAACACACACTGCACAGTTCTATTCTGCAGCTTATTCTGAGCATAATCTCTCAAGTAGGGATAGCACGCACAACCAAGAACTTTCAACTGAAGAAGATCAGGAGTACCACTATTTAGTATTTCATAGGGAGATTTCATACCTAGTATTGGTGTAGGCATTCTGTTGATAAGGAAATTTGCTGTTGAGAATCCATGGAACCAAAACTTGAGTGGCAGGAAGCAGTCTGCATCAAGGTTATGGCAGTTTCAACAATATGCCTATGTTTCCTTTCTGCTAGGCCATTCTGCTGTGGAGTGTAGGGGCAAGACTTCTGGTGTAATATCCCTTGAGAAGCAAAGAACTCCTGCATCCTACCATTGACAAATTCCCCCCCACCATCACTCTGAAACACTTTGATGGACTTAGAGTAAAAATTGGCTACATAAGCATGAAACTTCACAAACCGGGCAAATACTTCTGTTTTATTCATGAGTGGATAAATCCAACTGAATCTGGTACAATCATCAACAAATACAACATAGTACCTGTAACCTGCAACAGAAGTAACCGGACTAGGACCCCAAACATCTGAATGGACTTTATGAAAGGGCACTACAGCTCTTTGAGCATTATCAGCAAATGGTAATCTACACATTTTTCCTTTCAAACAAGGTTCACAAACACTTGTATCACCATCTGGTATACAATCTAACTCCAACGACTTGAGCATGGCAGAGACTATGTTATTGGCTGGATGTCCCAACCGCAAATGCCAAAGCTTGGAATCAACCTTCTTTCCCAAGAGTGCAATCCTTTTAACCGTTTCAGACACAGGTTTGAATGAGGTTGGGATGGGATACAGACCATCAATTGTCTGTCCTCGATACAATACAGTGCCCTGCTTGTCCTGGATGTTGAAATAAAACGCATCAAGAAGTAACTGACAATTGCTCTCTAAGCAGAACCTACTAATGGAAAGCAGGTTATGCTTGATGTGTGGCACATGCAGGACATGAGTGAGACTAAACACTTGGTTACCATGAGAAATATAAGCATAACCAGCATTAGATATTTTAAGATTCTCACCATTCCCCACAGTGACTGTTTCATTGGCCAAAACTGGTTTCAGACCTTGAAGATTACTCACATCTGCTGTCATGTGATGAGTAGCTCCACTATCAGCTAGCCAGACATTAGACTCTTCATAAGGCATGGAGCTCATGGCAGTAAATGCTTGTACTGGTGCTTTGCCTTGACTAGCAGTGTTATGCCTCTGAGGACAATCTGCTGCACTATGGTATTGTTGATTACAGATCTGACACACAACAGTAGGAGCACTGGGTTGTTGAGGAGCTGAGAGTACTGAATTGGGAGCAGGGATAATGCCAGAACCTGTACCAACTCCAAATTGATTAGAATATTGACTCCCAAAACTGATTACTACCACTGTATCCTCCATTGTTTCCATTTCCATTCCCAGAGAAGTACCCCCCAGACTGGTTGTTGCCACTGTAACCTCCATTGTACCCATTTCCAGAAAACTGACCACCATTAAACCCATTATTCCCATTGGGTCCACCAGACCTTCCTCCAAAAGAACCACCTCTAGACATACCATACTGCTTTGTAGGACAGTCTTTAGCTTGGTGGCCATACCCACCACACGAATAACAGTTGCCATTGAACACACCATGTGCATATTGAAACTGCACATTCCCATTATGAGTCTGGTTATTACCATATCCGCCTCCACGACCTCCTCTAGACTGCCTGCCTCGACCCCTTCCTTGGCCTACATCAGATCTCTGCGAGCTATTATCAAACTCATCACTGAATTGCTGTTGTAGGCGCTGATTAGAGGTATCAGATAGAGTTGCCTGAGCCACCATTGCTATGAGCACTGGAGTAGAGTAATGTGTAGAAAGGCGCAGCAAATCAGACTCTTCTGCAAGAAGTAGGCTGCGTAATTCTTGCAAGGTGACAGCAACTGGTCTAGCACGGATATGGGATTTGAATGGCTGATATTCTGCAGGCAGACCATTCAAGGTAACATGCATAGCTTCCTTATCAGTGACTGTAACCCCCACCAATGCCAACTTTTGACGAGCAACTTTAACACGGCTCACATAGACCTCTATACTATTTGAACCCTTCTGAAGTGTCTGAAATTCATTGCGTAGCTGCATAACACTCGCCTCTGACATATCAGAGTACCTTGCCTGAAGAGCTAGCCAGGCATCACGAGCTGATTCACAATTCATTACCTCTGAAAAGGCGGATGCACTCAAGCTTGCAATTATGCCATTCAGAATAGTGGTATCATTATCAACCTAGATGGAATACGCTGCTGGTGCTGTGCTCTTGTGAGGGCACTGCTCAGTACCATCAAGATGGCCAAACACATGGAAACTGCTAAACAATCGCTGAATCTTGATACTCCAAGAGAGATAATTGCTATCATCAAGCTTATCATTTAAGAATTCAGAAACATATTTCAAGAAGTCCATCGGCTTCAACCGTTCAGTCGTCATATTTCACGAATTAGAGCTAAAAAAAACGTGAAAAATTGGGGAAAACTTCACCACTAAGAAATCTCAACAATCACAGAGAAATCACACACGGTGCTACACGAAGTAAACACTTCGAACCCAAAATTGAACGAAAGTTCTAGAGAAACCAGAGAAATCAACCAACCACCAGCAAGAACGAGAAGCAGAACTGAGAATTTGAGCAAAGAAGAAGATACTTAGCTCAAGAACACCAGAGCGACGTCGGACAAGACGATCAGAAACTGCACCGGAGAAGACGAGCTGAGAACCGACTACAAGCAGCTCAAGAACACCAGAACATCGGAGAAGACGATCGAAAGCTTCGCCGGAGAAGAAGATCGGAGTCCGACGAGTATCAAGAAGAGCAGCGGCACAGAGCGGCGGATCACGGCTCTGATACCATGATCGAAACCATGGTACCATGACCAACTCTCAACAGTACCGCCATTGATGTGCTTCAAGAAAGCTTTCAGAAATGAGAGAGAAAATAGAGAAGAGAGAGGAGAGCTTTCGGGAAATCAATCTGTTATTACTTAATCAACAACTCAAACACTATTACAACATGATTAGCTGCTTTTATAGTGTTGACTCCCTATAACTAACTCACAGCTCACCAATACAGCTGGCATAAATACACTTGTACAGCTCACCATACTACATTAGCTAACAGGGGGTTTTCTCGGATTGAAAGTCGTCCGGGAAGGAGTTGAAGAAGTTGGCGTCGGTGAGCGTGCTTTCTACAAGAAAAACTCGCCGGCAAACATCTCGAGCGGGTCGACGTCATCGAAATCCGACGACAACGACAAGAAGATTGAGAAACACGGATGGAGGAGCAAAAGACACACTTGGACTGGTCGCTCACAAATTCCACCACATGTTTAGCACGCGGGCCCACAAATAATGACCGGATGGCCTACCTAGCAATTTCCCTTCTATTATTTTTTCGGCTTCTAGAGAGGACCAACATTAGAGGGGTTTTCGGCTTTTGAACGCCAAATTACGTAATTTCTCTGGGAAATGCTGATGTAATCCAAGTGGACAAAATTTGACGTCGTCATTGCCATACGCGTCCGTTTAAACCTAGTGTGGGCATGGCTTTTCTGCCTTGCATTGCACGTCAAAATTAATATTAACACCACCTCCCCAGCCAAAAAAATTGACTTCAAATTCACATCAAGAAAATCCAAAACAAATCATGCCCGAGCAGTTTACAATAGAGCTATAGAGCTTAAGCATCATCGATCAATCTCGTTCATCGCACATGATACTCGCGTGCGTGGCAGCGAGTAATTTCGCTAAACAAATCGCTGAAGATTTCGTTTTCTAAGGACCCAACCCAGTTACTCACTATCTGGTTTTACGAATCGCGTGCATTGCTTGGACTTTGTGCATTTTGCGGCTACTCTTCCCCTACCTCAGTTGTCTGTTAATTTTGGAGGGAACTTTTCTGCAAAACCCTAAAATTCCGAAACCCACCCGTCATTTCCACTGAACCTCAGATTCCTCTCTCAACCGTGGCCAAAACACAAAACACCCATCCAATCTCCTCCGTCCACCCCCAAAACTCCACAACAAACCCACATCCCCCAAATCCCTAACCACACCCATCACCACCACCAATTGGTCTCCTTTTTCTCTATTTTTGTATATAATTCCTTTCTCTCAAAAGTAAAAACAAAGAGGGAAGGGAACCCAACACTTAGAGGGGAAAGTATTAAAAGAAGAAAAAAAAAATATATATGACAACTTCTTTTGGCATCATGAAAAAAAATTACTAACAACTTCCTGCATGCTTAAATGCTAATCTTATGTGGCAAGGTGATCTAAATCATAATTTGATGATCTGCTAGCATTGTAATTTGAGTTCATCATCTACAATTGTACCTTCACTCACAAACACATTCCCGTTGGGCCAGGTGCATATTTGTGGTTCCAGCCCAGTAGCTAATTTCTAATTTCTAATTTACACTTTTACCCTCCTCCCCGACCTTTTTCTGCCATCAATTTGGAGGGAAAATTTTCTCAGCAGACCCTAAAATTCCCAATCCTACCCGCCATTTTTATGCACTCACTGAACCTCAGACCTCTCTCAACCATGGCCAAACGCAAAAAGAGTCCATCAAGGAATAGAATGTTCTGTCTGCCTTTTATGCTATCGGAAAGAGACAACTTTAGATCATAGATACCAGATTCGGGATTCGATGCGATACGCGACACGGATACGGATACGCGATACGGAGGTTGGGTGATGTGCGATTCGAAGGGGGTATACTCATAGGATTCGTGATTTGGGTACGAGATTCGCTCTCGAATTTCATCCGATTCGATTTTATTATATTAATACAAATTAAAAGAAACTTGATTATGTATTACTATTAAGTACATCCTCATTGAAATATGAACCTTCTTTCTCGTGTTCAACCAAAAATTGAATTCACTTTATAAATCTAATAAAAAAGTCACCAAACCATCTGGAAATAAGAAACAATTTATTAAATAATATGTGAATGTGAAGAAGTGGGGATGGGCTTTATTCCACCGTCTTCACCATCAAGGTTCTTTTTTCATCAACAAAACCACAAAGCTGCCATGGCACTTCTTCGATCTAGAAATTAATCCCTCCAAACTTTAATTTTCGATTTAAAATCATCACCAAATTACCAAAGAGGCACAGACCATGATATTTCTTCCTTCAGCTTCTTGTGTTCATCCAAGTTCACCGAGTCGCCGGATCTAGCGATCCAAATCGTTCAAGCAAGCGAATTGAGTCGCGAACGCACCGCGATCCGGTGCGATCGACCCGATTCGGAGTTCGGAGGGGGAGGGAGCGAATCTGGTAACTATGCTTTAGATACAAACCAACCAATGTGTTGCAAAATTCCCAACCTAGGAACTTTTCTAATAAAGAAATGTGCGAAAAGTCAAATTTCGAGAAAATTGGACCCCCTTTTGTTTCTAGACTAACAGGTCCATTTCGTTGGGATTATTGATGTGGCAAAACATACTATAGTCTAAGGGGAATGGTCACCATACATGTCAATTCAATATCATAAAAGATTTTGAAAATAGAATTAGGATATTGATAGAGAGATGTAAACCTGATTTTGTCAATTTCTTTTGTCAGCGCTCAACAATGATCAACGATGTCATTATACTCCTAAATTTTAACTCAAATGACATGAAATTAGTCGGATGATATTTGTAAAGTCTCTTCATTTAAAGCCTCGTAGAATTTTGTCGATTCAACATGACCACCGAGGATCGCAATACAAGCAGCAGCTTAGCGGGTTTGACAAGAAAGAGATGCACGATCTTCTTTTAAATTTTTTTTTCACTAGCCTACGATCTTATTTAGATCTTCATCACAATTAGTTGGGTTTGCTTGTGGTTGTTGTTTAGTGTCAGTTTGTTTTGTCTTTTATTTGGATTCGCTTCCGCTTTCACTTTCGCATCTGTCCTTTGGATTTTGGGGTGTAGCTTTGTTTTGTTCTTTGATTTGTTTTTGAGTCTTTGTTTAGTATAGGTTTCCTTGGGGAAATTTGTTTGGTTCGTTTGGTTTGGTTTCGCGGGTTTCATGGTTTTTTGTTCGGTTGGCTTTGCATATCAGTCTGCTTCTCAAGTTCTGGTCCAATTTTCCGTTCTATTTGACGTCGTCATTGATACGCGTCCGTTTAAACCAAGTGGGCATGCTTTTCTGTTGGAAAATATGTATTTATTATTGGTAGATTTGAAATTAGCAATTAGTGGATTTGGGTATTAATTAGTTTATTCCATTTGATTTAGATTTGCAGTATTTTTTAGTTAGTTTGTACGACTTGGAGAACAAGTCGGGTTGATGCCTATATAAAGGCTAGCATATGTGTATTTGTATAACTAATTAAGTTTGTAAACAATGTAGTCCTTTGGGTTTTCTAGCCTTCTCGGCTTCTTGTAATATTT
Source organism: Spiraea crenata (assembly GCA_033992175.1). Taxonomy (NCBI): domain Eukaryota; kingdom Viridiplantae; phylum Streptophyta; class Magnoliopsida; order Rosales; family Rosaceae; genus Spiraea; species Spiraea crenata. Next base: position 141,446 of record JAVBHV010000036.1, read on the forward strand.
GTCTTTTCGTTCGTGTTAGCAGAATTAGAATTCGTAGTTTGCAATATGTTTGTTTGTTTAGTTCGTTTCAACATTTTCTGCCTTGCATTGCACGACGAAATTAATATTAACACCACCTCCCTAGCCAAAAAAATTAACTTCAAATTCACATCAAGAAAATCCAAAACAAATCATGCCCGAGGAGTTTACAATAGAGCTATAGAGCTTAAGCATCATCGATCAATCTCGTTTATCGCAAATGATACTCGCGTGCGCGGTGGCGACTAATTTTGCTAAACAAATCGCTGAAACTTGTGTAAGAAAACGAAATCTTCAGTTGCTTGGGCTTGGTGCATTTTAAGTACCCAGCCCAGTTACCCACTATCTGGTTTTACGAATCACGTGCATTGCTTGGGCTTCGTGCATTTTGCGGCTACTCTTCCCCTACCTCTTTTGTCTGAATTTTGGAGGGAAAACTTTTCTACAAAACCCTAAAATTTCGAAACCCACATGTCATTTCCACTGAACCTCAGATTCCTCTAAATCATGGCCAAACAAAAAACACCCATCCAATCTCCTCTGTCCACCCCCAAAACTCGGCTTGGGATCTTCTGTCCCCCTTTTCTCTTCCCCCTCATTGTCCTTGCGACACGTGTCAACGGAGGGAGGTTTCTGGCCGGTTTTTTGGAAAAAAACAGAGCCGTATGTTTTCTTTCGCCGGTGGCAAACCGCTTGGGATTTGGGGTTGAAACTTCGTGGGAGTGTACTCGGGGATGTTGGAAAGCTAGTCCAGGTGGTGGTGCACGGAGAAAGTGGCCGGAAAAAGAGCAACGGCGGCGAGAACTCTAACGGCTCAGTTTTGTCTTTGGTTTCACCAGCGGCGTTTCACGCCGTTTTTGACTCTGAAACTTTGGGGATATATTCTTGAGGCCAAGAGGGAACTTTTTGTAGTTGGGGTAGTCGTCAATCGATGACCGGAAAAGGTAGAACGGAGGGAGTTTTGTCGAACGGTTTTTGGCATCCTAAAATTCCCTTTTCCCCAATTTACAATTTTTACCCTCTTTCCCTTTTTTCCCCTTCCATCAATTTGGAGGGAAAATTTTCTCAGCGGACCCTAAAATTCGCAATCCTACCCGCCATTTTCATGCACTCACTGAACCTCAGACCTCTCTCAACCATGGCCAAACGCAAAACCCCCATCCAATCTCCTCCGCCCACCCCCAAAACTCCTCAACAAACCCACTTGCCCAAAAGACCCAAAACCCTAACCACACCCACCACCACCACCACCACCACCAAATGGGCCCCGCTCAACCTCACCCATTCGGAGCTCTCCCTCCCCTTAACCTTCCCCACTGGCCAGACCTTCCGGTGGCGGCAAACCGGCCCTCTACAGTACTCCGGCGTCGTTGGGTCCCGCCTAGTTTCCCTCAAGCACCTCCCAAACGGCGGCGTTTCGTACTGCCTCCACCACCACCCCACATCCGCTGCCGTCTCTGATTCCGACGCCCAGCTGGCCCTGCTCGATTTCCTCAATGCGGGTATATCTCTCGCCGGAATTTGGGAGGTGTTCTCGGCCTCCGATTCGAGGTTCGCCGAGATCGCCGGGTACTTGGGCGGCGCTCGGGTGCTCCGGCAAGACCCGGTTGAGTGCTTGTTTCAGTTTCTCTGCTCGTCGAATAACAACATTCAGAGAATTACGAAAATGGTGGATTTTATGTCTTCGTTGGGGAAGCATTTGGGTTGTGTTGAAAGTTTCGATTTTTATGAATTTCCAAGTTTGGAGCGCTTGTCAATGGTCTCAGAGAAAGAATTCAGAGACGCCGGTTTCTGCTACAGGTCTATAATTACTTGTCAATTTGCGTATTGGATTAGATTAGAGTTTCGCTTGAATAATCGAAAATGCATATGTTTGGAATATATCTGTATTATATGAATGTCCATTTTGCATTGTCCGTATATTGAGATTTGGTTCTACGGGCAGGGCTAAGTACATAACTGGGACTGTAAAGGCCTTGCAATCGAAACCCGGTGGAGGTGCAGAATGGCTGTTGTCTCTGCGTAAAATGGAGCTGGAAGAGGTGATTGAAGCTCTTTCCACATTGCCTGGAGTTGGTCCTAAGGTGGCAGCATGCATTGCGCTGTTCTCGCTTGATCAACACCATGCCATTCCGGTTGATACACATGTGTGGAAGGTATACATTTTACTGCTAGACTTCTCTTGCTTGTTATATGATGTTACTTGTTGATCAAGGTTGTAGCAAAAGGCTTTTAATTTCTGGGTAATGTTTTAGTAGCTTATGTTTTTGGGTTTTGAAAATTCCTGAGTGCTGATGTTTAGTGGTTTTTTCTTCTTGCTGTGAGTAAGATTGCTACAAGAGACCTCATACCTGAGCTGGCAGGTGCATGTCTGACGCCAAAGCTCTGTGTCCGTGTGGCCGAGGCATTCGTGAGTAGATACGGGAAATATGCTGGTTGGGCTCAAACTTTGCTTTTCATTGCTGAGTTACCTTCACAGAAAGTCCTTCTACCAGCACATTTTTCGAATGGAATAGAGACTAAAGCTGCTAAGAAGAAGGGTCGTAAATTGCAAACTGTAGAGGATACTTCAACAGTTGAGTAATGACTTGACAATTGAATGGCACTTTTGAGTTAAAACAGTCAAGCTCGACGTTGCTTCAACGTTAAGTCTGGGGGCGGACCTATAAATTGACAAATACTGCAGGTTTGAAACTAATTTGCTAGAGAATTTTCTCCAAGATAGTGGACTTCTTAAAAACTAGGACTGTGTAAGATGAATGAGAGGGGTTATTGGAGGTCAGGTCCAAATTGCATCCTATAAATCTTTTCGGCACCTGTTTCTTTCAACGCATATGCCCTCATTCTCAGTCTTGTGTATCTTGCTCGTCTTCTGTAGCGCAACTGCTTGTATTTCTTGTTTGTTAACATATATTTCTAAGTGCTCATATTGTTGGGGATCGCTTGATTGGAATTGAAGCTTATTCAACCATTATTTGTATCTCATTCGAGAAATTGCAGGTATTGTACTCACATTATTTATGAATCAAAGCATTTCTCTGGTAAACAATCAAGTATGTATCTTAGGCTGTTTTAATGTTTAAAGTGTGAACTTGTTAGGTTTTAACTTCAGTTATGTTAAATTGTTTCTCTAGTAGTCGTCATTTCCTTTATTGTTTTTCCACCAATAAGGTGCATCAGCTACAGCCATGACTGGTTACCTTATGAGAGAAACAATTGAATGAAACCTCAGAATTTATTGCATTATATTGTAGATCAAACCTCAAAGTTTTTGCATTTTATTCCTGTGTGTAATATATGATTGAAATCTATACTCCACCTCATTTGCATTGTGCATCAACCAACAAAGTTTTGCTGATTTCTGGGCATGGATCACCGAACTTCTCTTTGATAGAGAGACAGAACATCTCCTTTTCCCTAGACAAGCCTGAAAAATAAAACCACAATAAGAACATGTAGCTCAAATCTTCAGTGTTTTCAGAAACTGGATGGAGCAGTGAAATTATGCAGACAAAGGAAAGAAAAGATGCTCACCTGCTCTACAATTGCTTTGGAATTAGACGAGTGGCAGCTTCCGGTAGCATAAGTTTTACAATCACCGGAAGGGGTGCCAAAGCTTGAGAATAATACATTGGAGATGGTCTTTGTTGGAGGACAGCGTAGACGAACTGCTGGTTTTCTGCTAGGGTTCTTTCTGGTTATATTTTGGCTCTGAGATTTCTGACCTAACCATGTGCCCACTGGGGGTAAATGTGTTTCAGTCACATGACCGCATACTTGTGTTACTGATACTTTATCCAGTGATATTCCAAGAGGGTCGCCATTTTCTTCGTCCAGGATAACTAACAGGTCGCCATTTTCTTCCTTCATATAAAACAGTTGAAACCAAAGTGAGGTGCAAAGAACGAAAAGAGACGACCCTGATAATTATGAGTGGAAATGAAACTAGATGGGTAACTCACCTGATAGCCCCATGAGTTTTTGCTGAAATCTTTGCCTTGAATCGTGACTCGGCCTAATCCGCCAACTCTACGCTCTAGATACGCTCCGTTATCCTGCACAGTAAAAGTACATTTCACTTAAATGACAGGGAAACAAACAGTGTAAAGCTACTCATCTTGCTATGATCTATCCTGGCATACAAAAAATAGAATAGAAAATGGAAGAGCAGAGATTGAAAACTTACGGGAAGTCCAACCATAGCACTAAGTAAGGAGATGTAGTTGATCCCTTTCTTCAGAGTAACCTTACTGTCCAAGATAAAACTTTCAATCTTCTTACTTCCATGTGCGGATCCTAAATAACAAAGCAATTCCAAAAATAAGTACGTGAGTACATACATTTACCAAACCTTCGAATAAAGAGTGCGAAGATGAGGAGATGCGAAATTTACCTACTAGTACTCCGTTTACAAACTAATGCAAGACATGGCCATGCGATTGAACACTCAAGGTAGAATCAGCATCTGCATCCTGCTGAACGCTGCAGTTTAAATTACAAATTTCTGGGATATCAGCAAATGGAATGGTTCAGTCAAATTAAACCGACTTCTTATGCAATGGTAATGTTTACCTCAAGGTGTACCACAGATAATCAGAACTATCTTTCGTTGTACTCATATGCTCCGGTAATGTGTTTGCCCGCGATTGAGTGTTGTCAAAATTAGGAATTGCTTCTTTAAAATCTTCCCAATTTGCTGGTGCATCGAATTTCTTAGTCACCTGCCATGATCATGTAGTATGTTGCACACTTACATGTTGAACGAGCCATTTGAGTAAGCGAAAAACTACATCTGGTACAAAATGAAATATTAAGAAATATTACCTTTGCGGAGTTGAAGGCTACTGTTTTGCAGTCTGGCAGGATACTAATCGAGTTTCTGGTCAATTGAAAGGAAGAACCTTCAAAGAGGACAGTGGCATCTTTAGGTCCCTTGTTCACTAAGAAAGCGGCACATTGGCCGGACTTTACTCTGAAGACATAAGCCTAGTGGAGAAACATATTAGACGTAAGTTAGGCTGATCCAGAGAATATAATCACTGGAAAGAAAATGCTTAGAATTTCTCGTCTGTATGCTCTTACATCTTGCAGGTCACTCAATTTGGTAATTGTTTGGTCTCCAGCAAGTAGGACATTGGAAGCGAGCTTCACTGCAGCATGCAATTCCTTCAGATGACCCCATTTGGGTTGGTTTAATGAACCTGCATACAAACAAATCAGCAAAAAACTCATACAGGAACATGCGAATGTGCTAAATGTAAATGAGTTGTGATAGATCCTACCGTACTCATCAAGAGGAGCCTGATCATAGTATCTAGTCAACACAAATGCAGAAGCCGTTCTTCCAAAATTGGTTCCTCCATGATACTGGAGCAAAGTTCCAAAACAATTTGGTAATTATGTGCCATTGCTAGTAATTATATCTTGTGGCAGAAAACTGACACAGCGGAAGTTATAGATAAAAGGGTTCACGAACGATTCCCCTTGAAGGTTTCTGTTTCACCAGAGATTTGAGAGAAACTCTCGATTTTGTATTGAATAATAATATGAAAGTTGAAGATTACAACTCTTAAACATAGCTTATATAGTGCTATGCAAGCCCTAAAAGACAAGAAGTCCTAGCAGGAAAGGGAAAACAAATAACTAAACAATCCCAATAGCAAATAGGAAAACAACTTAAACTTCCCAATAGCAAATAGGAAAACAACCTAAACTTCCCAATAGCAAATAGGAAAACAACCTAAACTTCCACTTCAATCGGCTTGAAGCTTCCTAATGTCTCCTTCAAGCCTTCCTACGTCAGTCTCCCCTTCTTGAGAAGAACTCGTCCACGAGTGATCATCAGGATAGAGCACCTCATCATCGGCATGAAACTCAAACAAATCCGCCACATTAAACGTACAAGAAATACCCATATGAGACGGTAAATCCACCACGTACGCATTGTCATTCAGCTTACGCACGATCTTGTACGGACCATACTTCCGGGGTTGAAGCTTATGATAGGTACCAACGGGAAAACGCTCCTTGCGTAAGAAGACCATGACAGCATCACCAACAGAGAAAACTTGAGAGCGCCTATGCAAATCAGCAGCGGCCTTGTTCCGGGCATTGGTGCTGTGTAAATGCTCGCGGACCTCAGCCTTAACAGCTTGAACCTTCTCTGCCATATTCTCGGCAGCTGTACTCACTCCAGGGCCTCGAGGGAGAGGCACAAGATCAACCACATGGCGTGGGACGGTAGTATAAACCAAAGAGAATGGAGATTTACCAGTAGCACTGTGAACCGCACTGTTATACGCGAACTCCACCTGCGGAAGAGCTAAATCCCACTGCTTGGGCTTGTCACCACAAACACTACGAATCATGTTACCCAAAGTACGGTTAGTAACCTCAGTTTGCCCGTCAGTTTGGGGATGAGCAGTGCTGCTACGGTTTAAAGTAGTCCCAAAGAGCTTCCACAAAGTGATCCAAAAATGGCTGAGAAACTTGGAATCCCGATCGGACGTAATGGACTTAGGGACCCCATGTAGGCGAACCACCTCGCGGAAGAAGAGTTGAGCAACATGAACGGCATCTGAGGTCTTGCGGCACGCAATAAAGTGTGTCATTTTGGAGTAACGGTCGACGACCACAAACACCGAATCAACTCCACGCTGTGTGCGCGGTAAACCCAAAACGAAGTCCATGGAAAGATCAAGCCATATGTCATCAGGGACGGGAAGGGGCAAGTAAAGGCCTGTATTCTGAGCTTGACCCTTGGCGGTTTGACAAACAAAACAACGACGGACAATGTTGCTGGCGTCCTTCTTCAGTTGCGGCCAGAAGAAGCGAGCAGTTAAGCTTGAAATGGTCTTATCACGACCCAAGTGACCACTCAAGCCACCCCCATGCAAATCACGAATAAGTTTCTCTCGCAAGGAACAACGGGGTATGCAAAGAGCATTAGCACGGAAGAGAAACCCATCGGTGATATGGTAATCAGTAGGAGGTTGTTGGCGCAAGCACTGAGCCCAAAGAGCCTTGAAATCTTCGTCCTCTGCGTACAAGTCAGCAAGAAACTCGAATCCAATGATTTCCTGTTGTAACGTAACCACGAGATGAGCGCGACGGCTCAAAGCATCTGCAACTCGGTTCAAAGTCCCTGACTTATGCTTAATGGCGAAGGGAAACTTTTGCAGAAAGAGTACCCAACGCATGTACATCCGGTCCACGCTCTTTTGGCTATTAACCCATTTTAATGCTTGATGATCAGTGTAGAGCACGAACTCCTTACCCACTAAATAATGTTCCCACTGTTGTAGAGCTCGCACCACCGCATAAAATTCTTGGGTATAGGTACTCCACTTTTGACGAGCATCACTGAGTTTCTCACTGAAATATGCGACCGGTCGCTTATCTTGGGACAAAACTGCGCCTATGCCGACACCGCTGGCATCACACTCAACCTCAAAGACCTTGTCGAAGTTGGGCAAAGCGAGAACAGGCGCGGTGCTTAGTTTCTCCTTGATTAAGGCAAAGCTAGCTTCTTGTGCTTCCTCCCAACGGAAACTCCCTTTCTTGAGACAATCTGTCATAGGTGCGACAATAGTGCTGAAGTTCCGGACAAATCGGCGGTAGAAGGTCGCTAGCCCATGAAAGCTACGCAATTCAGAAACATTCTTAGGGGCCGGCCAGTCACGAATGGCTTGCACCTTTTCCGCATCCACATGGATTCCGTCGGAGCTCACAACATAGCCAAGAAAGATTAACCGTTCCGTCAAGAAGCTGCACTTTTTAAGGTTAAGAAAAAGTTGATTCTCCTGCAATACTTCCATCACCATCCTCAAATGCTCCAGGTGTTGGGATTCGGTTTCACTATAAATAAGGATGTCATCAAAATAAACAACAACAAAGGACCCAATAAAAGGACGTAGAACCTGATTCATGAGCCGCATGAAGGTGCTAGGGGCGTTAGACAACCCAAACGGCATCACAGTCCATTCATATAGCCCATCCTTGCTTTTGAACGCTGTTTTCCATTCATCACCAGGCTGAATGCGAATCTGATGGTACCCACTGCGCAAGTCGAGCTTGGAAAAGAGTTTAGCTCCACAAAGCTCATCCAGCATGTCATCTAAACGGGGAATGGGGAAGCGGTATTTGATGGTGATGCGGTTTATAGCTCGGCTGTCAACGCACATCCTCCATGTGCCATCTTTCTTGGGAATGAGAAGGACTGGTACGGCGCAAGGGCTAAGGCTCTCTCGGATGAACCCCTTAGCGAGCAGCTCTTCGATCTTCTCGCGTAGGATCTCATTCTCTTTCGGACTCATGCGATAGTGGGGTAAGTTGGGCAAACTCGCTCCTGGAACCAAGTCAATCCGGTGCTGTATGTTACGCATAGGTGGGAGAGAGTTTGGAAGGTCGTCGGATGTGAGCTCCTCAAAGTCTTGCAAAACTAGTTGCACTTGTGGGGGAATTGGTGGCCCCTTTTTCTCAACTGTGAACATGCCTTTCATGATGATAGAGTGAACCTGTCGAGCCTCCCGAACTGCAGCAAATAATTCCCGCTCGGAATCGATCAAAGTGATTAATTTCGACCCCGCTCGCGTGGTGTCTGAAGCCGCTGACTTTCCACTAGGGGTCATAGTGATAAGATGTGTCTCCCACACAAATTTGTACACATTGTCTCGGCCCCGATGCGTGACATCTCTATCCCACAGCCATGGTCGCCCTAGTAAGATGTGCGTGACGTCCATGTCGATGACGTCGCATACAACTTCCTCCTTGTAGTATTTCCCAATGGAAAGAGGAACCTTGCAAGTCTCCGTTACCTTCTCACTTGGCCCCTTTTTGATCCACCCTACCGAGTAGGGGTGGGTATGCTTTTCAGTGGGTAGCCGAAAGTGCGCCACCAACTTCCGGCTCACGAAGTTCTCACAGCTTCCTCCGTCTAGCACTAGTTGGCAAACCTTCTCGTGGACAGTACACTTCGAACGGAAGATCTGGTGCCTTTGATTATCGTCACTGGGTTTAGCGTACAACACACGTTGTAGAACCAAGGCCACCTCCTCGCCATCTTCCGATGCCACATCTTCATCCAGTACGTCTTCCCCCCTCTCCGTGGGGATCATCTTCAACAAGGTTCAAGGTCTTGCGCCCTCGGCACGCTGCTGAGGTGTGTTCGGTGCTGCCACACTTCAGGCACTTTTCCCCACGAGGCTTGGCGTATGGATTGTTGTTACTGCTTTGTCCGCGAAAGTTGTTGTTCTGAAAACGATTGTAGGTGCGGGTGGTGTTCTCTGTGTCTTTGGTTACCCCACGGTTTTCTGGCGGATTCCACTCCCGATTCCGGTTCATGCCGCCCATGTTGGAGGACTCACCCCAATTCCTTCGATATCCCTGATGGGCGCTACTACGGGTTTTCTCCCATAACTCAGCAGCGACGGCTAACTCTTCAGCCTCAGCCGGCGTATTTACGCGCTGGAGTCCTATCTTATCCCGAATACTAGTTTTCAGCCCATGCAGGTAGCGAGCTGTTTGTTGTGCTAGGGTTTCTGTCAACCCATTCCTTGCGGCAAGGTTGAAGAAATCCTGGGAGTACTCTTGAACGCTACGAGAACCCTGAACACATCCATGGTACTTCTCAAACAAGACTTGTTCGTAGTTCCGAGGGAGAAAGCGTTCTCGCATCATACTTTGCATTTTGCGCCATGACTGTACCGGACGCTTCCCTTGTCTCACACGTGCGGCTCGTTGCTCGTCCCACCAAATTGCAGCGCTACCCTTCAGTTTCCACGCTACCACCTTTACCTGCCGCGCTTCAGCAATCTCAGCATACTCAAAGAACTTCTCACATTCGGACAACCAATCCAAGAAGTCTTCAATGGATGACGTTCCATTGAAGGTTGGGATCTCGATTTTCTTAGGCTCCTCTCGATGGTTTTCTGGTTGCTCAACTTCAGCTTCATCCTCAGAATCGGACTCTCCATCGTTGGGAAGGATAGGATTGCGCACGATGGCTCGAGCACGTCCACCAGCAGCTACCAGTTGACGGTCGTTATTAGCTCCTTCTTCCCTATTGTTATTGTTGTTATTCACCGCTAGGCCAGCAACCATGCGACGAATCTCCTCCAAAGCCGCTTCCACGCGCTCCAGACGAGTATCTACGGCAACAAACTCCCGACTCACGTCTGCGAAGCCTGTCATGTTAAACTTGCCGTTATCACCTGCCATCGATCTAGAAACCTGGCTCGATGCCACTTGACACAGCGGAAGTTATAGATAAAAGGGTTCACGAACGATTCCCCTTGAAGGTTTCTGTTTCACCAGAGATTTGAGAGAAACTCTCGATTTTGTATTGAATAATAATATGAAAGTTGAAGATTACAACTCTTAAACATAGCTTATATAGTGCTATGCAAGCCCTAAAAGACAAGAAGTCCTAGCAGGAAAGGGAAAACAAATAACTAAACAATCCCAATAGCAAATAGGAAAACAACTTAAACTTCCCAATAGCAAATAGGAAAACAACCTAAACTTCCCAATAGCAAATAGGAAAACAACCTAAACTTCCACTTCAATCGGCTTGAAGCTTCCTAATGTCTCCTTCAAGCCTTCCTACGTCAAAAACAAGATTCACATACCATATAATAATTCACAAAGCTTCCTTGGTTCTTTGCGATGAACAATGCAACCTTACAAGCAATATCTTCGGCTGATCTTAAGTATGGTTCATCACCGTATACTTGATACCTTAAAAATCGATAAAACACAACCCATGCAATAGATAAGATATTCAGAGATTATGATAAAAACATGCATATTATTAGGAAAGTTGAAGGCATACTGGCTTGTCCAATTCTCTATCCAAATTGTTGGCTTATTCGGGGTGTTAGAATTATTTGAATTTAGAGATTATTCAAATAACTAGTTATCCAGCCAAATGGGATGTGGATAATCATAACTAATTATCTTCTCGATTCTGTTGAGATAATTAAGAGATAATATCCTCATTTGAATTCATATTATTTTAAGATTATCTAGAGATAATCTTGTGATAATATTAAAGAATATCTTATTGATTATCTAGAGATAATTAGAAGATAATGTGTCATATTGGAATGACTGATCTAACCCCATATGACTCCTATAAATAGTGGTCATGAGGAGAGGGTTAATATGTATATGAACACAACAATACATATAATGACAGACATCAGAAGTGACTAGAGTCACTTCAATGGCAGCCGAAATTCCTAGTGAGAAAGCTTTCAGCTCCACCAAAGATTTCTCATCCTCGCCAAAGCACTCTCTCGATTATGATGGGGGCGGAGACCAACGAGGTAACTCGTGGAGAAATCCATGTAGCCAACTTATCGCCCTACGTTTCAAGCCGTACACTAAGGCTTCCTATGCATGATCGTTGTTCGTGACAAGGGTTCGTGGGATCGTGGTTCGTGATCAAACACCAATGAGGGCTCGTAATAGCAAGACGTGGATCTGATCATGAGAGTTCCGCTAGGTATAACATCCTATCTCATGATTGTATATATGTGTATATATGTGTGATATGTGCATATATGTTGGTGACGATTTGCTAACAGTGGTATTAGAGCCAAAGCTCTTGTTTTTTTGCCAACAAAACTTGTTTAAGCGATGAACTGCGATATCGATATCCACCATTTTAAACAAAAACACTAAACTCAGTTTTTTTTGTGGCTTGATTTTGAGGATTCCATTGATTGAAATACGTTCTCCTATATGAGGAGACTTACTCTCAAAATTTCGTGCAAAACGGAGTTACAGTTTGAGCAAACACGAATTTTGGGAATTCTTGACAATCCAGTTTTTGCAGTCAAGTTCTGAGCCAATTTTGGGGTTTGTAAAGATGTTTTCTGTGATTATACAGAGAAGTTGTAGGCTGCAATCTGGACTTTCCATCCATGTAAGATACGTGTCATACGGATGTGTATTATAGGAGATATGGTGCCGTAAAGTTGGCTGCACGAAAATGAAAAACTGGAATTCTTCGGGGGTTTCTAGAGCAGTTTTTCCAGCAACTTTTGCGGGTAATTTTGGGACTGTTAAAAGTCTTTTTTGACAGAATTTCTGTGTATGTGTTGTTGGTTGGTATATGATCTTTCCAACGACATATATATGAGATGAATACGTACGTATTCTATATGTTCATAAGACCCCGTCCATGCGAAAAATTGAATCAAAGAGAGGAAATCTGTTCTGCGACATGATGTCAATAGGAAACCTCCAGAAAAATAACTACACAACAACCAACAGCAAGCTATATTACAACATACATCACCCAAAATAACTTTCTGTAACTGAACAAGAAAAAAAACCACACAATAACCAGCAGCAAGCTATATTACAACATACATCACCCATAATAAGTTTCAGTAACTTAATGACATCTCAATAGTTGGGTCTTATTAACCGTGCAAGCCACAAAGTATATAAAATCGGTGACTAAATTTTTGAGGTTTCCGAAGGTTTCCAAGATCAACAGATGTCACTGACAGCATCGCACACTTCAAACAGATGAGCGCCACATGCTATGGCTTTCAACACTAACTTCATAACTTTGCCCCAGCGACGCTTAGGTTTCTGTAGATTCACGAAAAGTGCATTGTTCCTGTACAGGCGAATTGCAAAGCAGAAATTAATTAAGTTTCAGCTCTCCCCTCGCATGCTAAGAAAGTTAACATAGCAACAGACAAACATTCCCTCAACCGAAAACAGAAAGTGCAAAACATAGGGGCGTCTCTGTATCCACCCATTACCAAAAGATGAATCAAAACTACGATGCCTCTTAAAAAGAAATCCTAAACCCAAGACATCCCCAACAAGCTCACTCACCCCGCCAGAAACCAGCCATCTCACCTCACATGCTGAGGAGGGACAGGTACAAGGTCGTCCCTGGCGGAAAACTGGCATTACTCTTTGAGGGTGGATATGTAGGTGCACAACGAGGTGCACCGAAGTATTGTACAAACATAAATAAGAGTTTCCAATTTGAGGGTGGATATATAGGGATTTATTGCAAAAAAGTGTTGCTTTTGGGGGCTTAACGAAAGCCCTAAATCAAAATAAATGGCTCATTGATTCTATTCTAAAACAATGCCCTTTTTTCAGACAGAATGGGCATACATATCGAACTTACAATGGTAGCTCAGGCATTTGCACATCCGCACAAGCAGGTACCAGCGACTTAATGAAACAGAGCTCATTGTTGCTGCATAAATTAATTAAAAGACACAGCAGTAAGTTTCACTCTTGCTTGCATGCATCAGAAAGGTGACATTTTTATCAGAAAGATATATCTCTAAACCAAAAACAGACAGTACAATATGCCCAGGGCACCTCTATATCCACTCATTGGTAAAAGGTCAATCAAATTCCATGATCTCAAGAACCATAAAGGCAAGACATCCACAACCAAAAACCCACCCACAGCAAGAAAGCAGCCGCCTCCCCTTCCTCCTGGTGCCAGTGTAAGATTTCTAGAAAGGAAAAGGAGGGACAAGTAGAAGGGGTGTCTGCGGCCGAAAAGAGGTATTGCACCATGGGGTGGACATAGAGGTGTGCCAAGAAGTGCATTCCAGTATTTTTAAAACTTACCTCAAGACATAATGAATCTGATTTACCTACTTAGAGAAAATAACTAATGTGCTCTATCCAGACACTGTCTAAAAGAAAATAAATCAGTAGAACATGGAAATTACCCTGTAATCTCTTTTGCCAGGTACAAGAATGGTTCCTCAAGACTGTAATTGTTCTTGGCAGAAAATTCAAAGTACGGAAGATCCATGCCTCCCGGTTCATTGCCACACAAAACAATCGGCACATTGTTATACATCCTATACAACCCACAGGAAAACAGAAAGATAAGCTACTTACAAATGCTTACCAGTTGATATTCGGGAAAAAAAAAAAAAAAACACATATATGCTTTGCAATCAGTATCTAATACCAGCTGAAAACATACCCGCTGAGACGACGGTGGTACACTGAGATAGAATTAGAATTTTCACCGAACACGATAATGCCCTGTGGGTCGATACTGACAACACCAAGAAAAAACAGATATGCATTAGAAAAGACAGTAACAATTGCAAATCAAAATCGCGCACATTACAAAATTACTCGAACCGCTTCGAACATCATTTTTCATTAATGGCTCGAGTCCATTCACCAAAAATAACAATTGCAAGTATAAATTTCATAAATCTTTTTTAGTCCATTCACCAAGATAACAAAGAGCAATACAAATCATGCAGTATATTTTTTCATCAACTTTGGAGCTCATTTACCAAGAACAAGGAAATGGGCTACCGGCCAACTTAATCCAAACGCGGTTATGATAATTCTGGTTTCAATTAAAAAATGATTTATGTAGTCAAAAGGAGCTATCTTACGAGATTAGAGAGAGAAAAAACCACCGCCCCCATCGTCGCCTCGCGCCTTTCAGGAGCTCCAGAAACTGAGATTTTCAGCCAAATTCACGAATCAGGGCCCAAAGTTTCATGACGAGGCGGTCGATTGGGGTCGTCGCCGGAGGTGGGCAGCGGCAGATCGGAAGGTTTGGGTTGGAGGAAAACCGGAGGGATTATGGAAAAATGCATCGCGATAGAGATTCAGGGTTTAGGGTGATCGGAAATAGGGGGTATCTCGATCGGAAAGCCAACGAAGAGGCGGTGGACGCCGGTAGCCGCGCCCGCGCGGGTGGAGCCTTGGAGTTGAGTTACAAAGTGGAAAGTGGGGGAGTGAGGAAGGGCAGAGATTGTCACGTGTAATAACGATTTAATTTATATTACTTGGAAAGTACATGAACGAATATTATAGTTGATATATGGGTTAGGGTCATCGGAACACACTATTTTGACACACCATCTCAAACATCCTTTCTTATTTGTTGAATAATTCATATTGCAAATAAACGGACAAGAAAGGATGTTTAGTCTGGCTCTTCAAAATAGTGTGTTAATGATCCTAACCTCTGATATATATATCTAAACTTTTAGAAAAATATACATAGGTAAAAGGAAGTGTAAATGTAAATCAACCATATAAGGTATGAAATGAATTAAGCTAGTGGAAAACAAGGCTTCCGTACGGGTCAGCAAGGGATGATTCATCATGCTTCACGCACTCGAACGCGAACACCTTCCCACAGCTTGTGATGTAAACTTTAGCACCTACCACTGCTGCACTGCCAACACAGTGGATCTTTACGGCATTGTTACCGAGGGAGGTTGGAACAGCCTGCATGGAAAAATCACAACATGAGAAAGAGTAACCAACTCAGAGAGCAAATCTGTCCGTTATAAATACCAACAAGCTCAATCTAGCTGATTTGGGGCACACCCCATTCTCAACTAGTTGAGTACTTACATTCGCACAATCGGCCATCTGATCTTATTTTCCCCTATTTTGTAAATGGAAGTGACAAAAAAAGCTCAGGTCCTTTGCTTTTGCTTTTCTTTTATGCAAATCGCAGAGTACGTTGCAAAACGAGAGGAGAAGGTGTGGTTCAAATGCTCCCTTGCAGTGGGTTTATATAGCAAGGTTGCGTAGTGATGAGTTGTAAGCCGACTATCCTTTCTATTGGTTTTTGATAAGCCTTCCTACATTAAAAGTTTTGTGACCCTACTTACTATCTATTAGAAAAGTTTTGTGACCCTACTATCTATTAGAAAAGCGGATGTCTCAAAACAGCATATTAGAAAAGTAAATTGACTTGAGCGTCGCTTACTTTCTCACTTTAACCCAAAACTACATAATTTCTCTTTGGGAAATGCTAATATAATCCAAACGGGCCTGTTACACATATTTTCCCATTTCATTTCATGTACTTTTTATTATTTTGTAGTCATGAGAAGGAAGAGAAGGAGAGAGGACATGATTGTGGAAAATTACTTCCTTTCGTTTCAACAATCAATTTCTAATTACATACTAACATGCCTAACCAAAATGATCGAAATGAAAATCTGATCCTAAACTTATTGCATGTTTCGATGAAGAATTTTCTAAGTACCGAAGAAATTAAACAATTATCTTAGCAAAAGGGGTAGTTCTCATATTCATACAAATTACAATGAGTTGAAGAAATTGCAATAAAAGCTACAGATTGAGAAGTAGCATCAACGAGAAAAGGTCACTATTAGCAAAAGGGGTAGTTCTCATATTCATACAAATTACAATGAGTTGAAGAAATTGCAATAAAAGCTACAGATTGAGAAGTAGCATCAACGAGAAAAGGTCACTATTAGCAAAAGGGGTAGTTCTCATATTCATACAAATTAAATTACAATGAGTTGAAGAAATTGCAATAAAAGCTACAGATTGAGAAGTAGCATCAACGAGAAAAGGTCACTATTAGCAAAAGGGGTAGTTCTCATATTCATACAAATTAAATTACAATGAGTTGAAGAAATTGCAATAAAAGCTACAGATTGAGAAGTAGCATCAACGAGAAAAGGTCACTATTAGCAAAAGGGGTAGTTCTCATATTCATACAAATTACAATGAGTTGAAGAAATTGCAATAAAAGCTACAGATTGAGAAGTAGCATCAACGAGAAAAGGTCACTATCTGTCAGTAGAAAATGAGGAGAAATAAATTACCTTCTGCTCTTTGTTCTGCCAAAAAAGCTATGATGATGTTTTTTGCTTGTTGCACCAAACTTATTGTGCCCCTAACCCCAGAAATTATTAAAGATTGATGGTTGGTGGTGAGAATGAAATTGGTGCGAATATATGGATTGGGAGTTATTGGCACAACAAAATAACCAAAGACATTTTCAAAATGTCATCATTATATGGATTGAGGGTTATTAATTTATTGTGGATTCCGGGGGATTGGCGCAAGGACCAAATTTCCGTCGTCATTGACGTACGCGTCCAAACTTCTAAACTTTTCATTTGGGAGTCCTCTACAGTAAATTTCGTTGCTTCGATTTCTAGTGCAGACTACAGATTTTTAATGGCTATCGGGCAATCGGGAAATCGCCACCTTCAAGCTTAGGTCTTGCCCTCCCAAATACTAGTGAGATCATCTGTCCGCAAACAAAAACGCGTGGGACCCTGGAAGAGGGAAAACACGAACTCCTCCATGTGTTTCCTGTAATATTTGTGGGACTTTTTGACTGAAACTTTGTGAACTTCCAAATATAAATTGAGGGACAAAAACTATGTCACACATAAGCAACTTACCATATGAGTATATTTGCATGTCAGCTGTTCTAGTAATTCAAATAGAAAATTGTATCCATCCGAGGATTTTGCTTTTTTGAACCGCAACTTTTTATTTGGTAAGTTTTTTACTTTCTCAATTTTTGGTATTTCAATGCTAGCAATGTATTGCCTATGTCGTATTGTCGATCTCTTTCTATTTAGTACGGAAGTTTGTTTTTTTTTTTTTTTGTTATGAAAGTTCTTTATTAATAAAAACAATCGGAAATACATCACAAATTACATGGATGATCAGAGTAACCAAACTCAAACGTGAGTCAGTAACTAAAGTAGTATCTTAAAAACGAAGATCCCCTGTCTGTCAATCACGGGGAGAACAAATTGAAATAAAAAAATACAGCCTTAGACAAGGCAACAAGCAAGGTTTAAAATATCGATATCGACAAAAATATCGATAGCTCAGTTTACGGATATATCGACGGATATTTCGAATATCAATGTCGATATCGACGACCGTCAAAAAAATTGATGGAAATCAGCTTAAAAATTAGAAATTTTGAATGAAACTGAAGGAAGTGTTTAATCATCTCACAGTGCATGTTTAAGATTAATAAAATTGGTGATATATTATATGTTAAGTATAATCAACATGTATACATTATATAGGAATTAAATACATGTTAATTATGAGTACTTATATAAAACATAAGCTAGGCATAATTAAAACTACACATAATTTCATTAATAATAATTGAATCAACGGGACACATTGAAATTCATAATAACAACCTTGCATTTTTTGACACTTCTCGATACCACAATTGAATTCATAGTGCATTTTATATACGTGTGCCGCCCCAAAAGCAAAACACACCAAAACGTCTCTGACTTCTCTCTCTCAGACTCCGCACTCTTGTTTTTTTTTTCTTCTCCCCAGCTGCTCCACCTTCTACAGCCAATACAAATCCAAATTGATAACGCATATTCCCCCCCAACCCAAATCCAAAATCGATCACCCATATATTTGCCCAACCCAAATCGCTCAACGAATCGCCGCCGATTGCTCAACCCGATTCTCAACCTCCCGACTCAACATCGTCATCCTTACGGCCTAATCGCCAGCGCCGACTCAACATCATCATCCTCCGCGGCCTAATCGCCTGCATCGACGCCGTGAGTCAGAAATGTGATGTCATTTTCATCCGAATCAGCTTGATTGATTGTCTGATCTAGGAATGGTTGTTGATTGTCTGAATTTGAGTTGAATTGTGGGAATGTTTGGGTTAATTTACAATTATGAGGTTTCAATATCGGAGAAATCACCGATAAGTCGTCGATTTCATCGATTTTCATCGACTTTTAGCCAAAATCGCGATATTGGGTGAAAGATAACACTTCACCCCCCCTTTCCATATCGAAGGCTGGAAAAAACGATATGTCGGCGACATATCGACCGATTTTTCCGATATTTCAAACCTTGGCAACAAGTAACCAACTTCCAAGTTAAAACAATAGAAGTCCAAATAAGCCATCATCCGGTAATTAACTTTTTGCAATCGTGTCTTTTTGATAATGCTAGCTCAATCACATCACTTTTGTGCCGGTAAGTTTTCATACCAAAATGGGAACATTCCTTCCCTACAATTAGGAAGTCTTTTTTTAATCTAAATACTTGAGTTTTTAATCTCATCAATTGTGAGATTAAAAACCATTAAATAGGATTGAGGGACAGATTGGGAATGAAAAAGCACAAAAATATGGTTTGAATTAGAGTTTCACAAATTGATGGCATGTGTTTCTTTGAATTATCAATATATATTCTAGCAAAAAAAAAATTATCAATATATATATATATATATGGTCCGGATCAAGGGACATCCTTTTTTGGTAAACATCCTTTCTCATCCGTTGGATTGAACCCATTGTCAATGGGTCCCATAAAAATTTGCTAAATCAATGGATAAGAAAAGATGTTTACCTAAAAAGGATGTCCCTTGATCCTAACCCATATATATATATATATATATATATATATATATATATATATATATATATAGGGTTCGGTTCAAGGAACACACTATTTTGACACACCATTTGAAACATCCCTTCTTATCCATTGGATCGGATCCATTATCAATGGGTCCCACAAAAAATTGCAAAATCAATGAACAAGAATGGATGTTTCAAATGGTGTGTCAAAATAGTGTGTTCCATGATCCTAACCCATATATATATACGCACACACGTTGGTTTGTAGACTTTCGATTACCTATATGTATATATGATGTCTCTATCTTGTTCATAATTCAAAGGCGCATTTCCGACTTGAGAGTGTACACATACATTATCTTTCGAACTTGGAAATTGGATTCATTAGATGCATTTAGCTTATCCCAATCAGATGGCTAAAAGGAGAGATGACTACTTAGAAATTAATCTATTATATTTTTAGACCAACTAGTTTTACTAATATGTATACGATTAACACATTCGTCGCCATAGAGATCAATTGTTGACTAACTTACTACTGTTTTCCTATCAAGCGCAAAAGTTGACCAACTGGTCACCCTTTTGATTATCTCATTTTCATTAGGCTGAGTACCTTTACTTTAGGATGTAAAGTCTGTGACTCACTCCTTCGTTTTTAACCCCAAAACTACATAATTTCTCTTTGGGAAATGCTAATATAATCCAAACGGGCCTGCTACACATATTTTCCCATTTCATTTCATGTACTTTTTATTATTTTGTAGTCATGAGAAGGAAGAGAAGAAAGAGAAGGAGAGAGGACATGATTGTGGAAAATTACTTCCTTTCGTTTCAACAAACAAACTCGATGAAAAAGACTATAAGTGTGCAGATGAAAATGAACAAAAAAAAAAACAAACAGCGATAAAACATAGCAATAATTCACATGATCTGACAAGCTTTACTTAGGTGTAAAAGGAATTTCTAACTTCACTCGTATATCACTCCATTGCCCCCAATAGTTAACCATTTCCCTCGGTCAAAAAAATTAGTTGGACCATTCCCTCGGTAAAAATAATCAATCTTTAGATATTGGGAAGAATAACTCATCCTTTATAAATAACAACTAGTTCTTACTAGCTAATTGGGGACACACCCCATTCTCAACTAGTTGAGTACTCACATTCACACAATCGGCCATCTGATTCTCCCCCATTTTTGAAAATGGAAGTGACAAAAAAGCTCAGGTCTTTTGCTTTTGCTTCCAAAGTTTGTCTGTAAATAGAGAGGATAAATTGTGACGATGAAATTCTGAATGGCAGTGGGGTTAAATCAAGCTGCAAATGAACAAAGGAAACACAAGACGACATTTATAGGGGCTCTTACCAAAAACTACTCTATGGGTCTTAGTAGTACCAAAAACACTACCTCACTTTTTTCTTACAATTTAATACCAAATCAAAACCAAGAAGCCCACCACAGCCCACGTGCGTGGGGCTCACGCACCCCACATACTTGAATTGAAGGAACATATATGTTCCTTCAAATTTGCAGGTGTTCCTTCAATTTGAAGGAACATCTCATTCAGATTTGAAAGAACAACTCCTTCAAATCTGGAAAGCTTGAAGGAGTTGTTCCTTCAAATTTGCAGGTGTTCCTTCAAATATGGGAAAGTGAAATGCATCTGACACCAAACCTGAAAACTGGGGAGCTCGTGTGTGTAAAGTTGTTAATAAAAGTGTACAAGCTAATTAAAAATCAACATGTGTCAAAGTAATATTATATTATAATATTTAAAGTGCAGTAATATTTTTTAGTATTTTACTTTTCACGTAATATCAAAATGTAACTCCGTTTCAAGCTTTTAACCCATACGTGGCCATGACTCCCATACGTAGCCAGGACAAAATTTGTTGTCATCATTTGCATACAAACTGCATTCCAGTTACGAGATGTTTTCAAATTTTAATCGTTTTATCAGATTACTTTTCTAACTGCTCCTTTAATTAAGTGATACGTCTTAAGAAAAATAATAATTGAGAGATACGTGTTTTCAATCTTGTACTTTTTTTGTCGGTTTCTTCTTATTATTTTATTATTATTATTCACTTTTTTTATTTACAGTATTTTATTTTTTCCTTAAAGCTTAATCACAGGGTGGATGGATTACAGTAAATGATGTCTCCATTTTCCTTAGAGTTGACCAATTAAAGCCTTCTCACTTATTTTGTATCGGTTATATTCTAGGATACCACGTCGTCAGTATCTTGGGTCAGCTTCATGCCTTCACTTGAAGCCTAGAATATTGAATATCCTTAAACTTCATGTTTCTCCCATTGATGATTGGTGCTTTGCTTGAAAAAGGCGTTGAATCTTATAGGTTTGTTTGGAAGGTTCTGATCCAATCGGAATCACTTTTCAACTCAAAACAGAATAAAAGTGCACATACAAGTTGGAAAACGGAAGCTTACATATCAAATGAAAGCTCTTAGAGGAGTCCATCCAAATTCATGTGCTGATGAGCCAAAGTTATTCTCAAACAAGCCATAAATATCAAATGAAAGCTCTTAGCTTTTCTGTATGAGGCAATTCTTTGCTGACCTTCTAGCAATCTGTGCTTTGGCACAAAATAGAAGACTGAAAATTTGGGCTACCTATTCAAAAAGGCCTTGATTAGATCAAGCTAGTCTGATATTAGGTGTGTGCATCGTGATAAAACATACGGAAATGTACTTTTTCTCATTAATGGTTATGTACAAGTTTCAAGATAAAATTGAACAGTTCAATTGAGAAGAAACAAGTAATAAAATATAGCAAGAATTCACCGTGATTACTTATACCCTATGTTTGGATGAGGAAATTTGTAATTACTAGGAATTGTAAAATGATGGAATTTAAATTTCCATCAATTAAAATTCCATCAATTGTAAATTTCTTTGTTTGGATAATGAAGAATTCTAATTCCTAGAAATTTGCAAAGTAGCAAAAATTGTAATTATATTGGTTGTATATATATTTGAATTTTTGAGAAAGAATTCAAAGATGAAAATCTTGAAGTTTATATATATAAGCATGAAACAAACAATTCACAAAAGAAAGTCATATAAATAAATGATCATTGGAATCATAAGTATATGAGAAGTTATAAAATAATAATATATATATATATATATATATGTAAAAAAGCATGGCTACTCACGGTGGAGAAGTGTATACCACAAATAATTGATTATCATATAAACATGGTCCCCAACTTTGTTCCACCCACTACGTCTTCTTCTACCGAGAAAACCGAGCCTCTCCTCACTTCCTTTGTAAACCAGAAGAACCCAGAAAAACCAATCTCATCCCATCTTCTCTGTAACCCAGAAAACCCCCCCAAAAAAAAAACACAAATTCATCAAAATTTCTTAATAACCTGCATGTATCTAGCGGGAATCATCCAACGGAAAATAGCTTTTGAAATCCAGCCTTGAAATTGAAGATTAGCGATGCACTGATGTATGGTATGGATCTGGGTGAAGATATAGATCTCATCCGCTCTCAAATTTATAGGGAGTTTTGGCGCTATGGATAATTAATTGAAAGGTTTTGGCGCGCTCAAGTCTTTGGCTCGGGAGATTTGTCAAATTCCGACCCTTTGGGCGGAATTTGCAACTGGGGAAATGCCCTCTCCAATTCCCGCGACTTATTCGCGTAGAAATTCCAGATTTCTGGGTCATGTCATCCAAACACATCAATTTGTAATTTCCCATCCTCAATTCCCGACTTTTAGTGAATTCCCGGGATTTTGGCTGCCATCCAAACATAGCGATAGTGTCTGACACAATGTGTTAGGATCGATTTGTTGTTGTAATAAGATTAGTTAGTGAGCTGTTAAGAGAGTTTGTTAAGTAGCACGTGTTCCAGTAGACATTGCCTTTAAATAATGAATTCCTTAGAATTGTATGTTAGTTAAAAAAGTAAGCTTTTTTATCATGAACTTTCAATGTCCGGATTTTATAATGCCTTAACTCTAAAAATGATCAATTTGATACCCAAACTTATAAAAACAACATAAAATGGTACCTCCATCCAAAATCCATCAATCTGCCGTTAAAGTTAGGCACAAAACTGTCTTTTGATAATACTTTTGTGGGCAAATTACAATTTAGTACCCTGTGGTTTGGGTTAAATTTCAAAATGATACCTAAACTTTTTGTTGTTGCAATTTAGTTCCTTATGGTTTCTATAGCTTTCATTCTTGCTCTTCCGTTAGTATTCTGTCAACTGTTCCGTTTAATTTACTGTAGATGGCGCTACCATGAAAAAAGAAACCCAAAAAAAATGCTTAAGACCACAGCAGCCTTCTTCTTCCACCCTTTGCACACACAAGTCGAATCTACCCAGTTCAAGAAACCTCAAATTTTACATTTCAATCAATTGCAAAATCACCCATTCGCGCTACCTAGTTTTTTTATTTTTCAATTTTTTTCAGAGCACATATTCGCAGAGCCAAGCGCGAGCACGACCCCCGAATTCGCAGGGGGTTTTAGCGGCTTTAGACCGGCTTGCCCGGTCATTTTTGTTTTAAGCACACTTTCTTCAATGTATTCATTTGTAGGACACATAAATACTGACTACTATTTTCAGTTCCTTGTTAGTTCCCACGCAGTTCCATCTTCTTCAAGCTTCTGGATTCTCTCTGTGAGCTCTAAATTCCCCTTGAATCCCCAATCGTCCTTCCAAGACATCAGGTCCCGCGAGCTCCATGGATTGAAAATCCCAAAGCAGTTGTACACCAACCCCTCACCTTCGATCTTGATTGTGAAGATCTCCAAAATCCCGCGAGCCTCACATTCGCCACGCCTCCGATCTTGATCGAGAAGATTTCCAATTTCTGCGAGAGAAAGCTACTGCATCGGAGCCTTGCGACATCGAAAAACCACATGGGCTTATTGGATTGAAATCTCGCGGTGACGAGGCACTCGATTGAAGACAATACGCTGGTGTAGAGAGACGAGGCAGCATCAGGCTTCGACCTCCAGTGCCGTGGGGGAAGAGGAGGAGAAGCGGGCGGAACTACGTGGGAACTGTTGGGGACTATGATGGTACTACTAGGGAACTACCAGCTCCACTGGGGAACTGCATGGGAATTAGTAGGAGACTGGTGCGGAACTGCGTGGGAACCGATTGGGGACTAGGAGGGTACTGCTGGAGAACTACTAGCTCCACTGGGGGACTGCATGGGAACTAACAGGGAACGTGTGTAAAGTGTCCTATAAAAGAAAACATTAGCGGTTGAGTGCTTAAAAGGAAAATGACCGGTGTATGGGTTCTATAGCTGACATTTTTGCTTCGCAGAGCCATCGCGCCGCCGCCGCTGGAGACAACAACGAGCTGGACCAGTGAATCAAAACAAATATCAAAACTTCAAAATCCAATGACCACCAAGCACATGGGATTGAAAGACATCTCCAAATATCTAACGACACAAAATCAAAATTTGACTTCATACAAAACTAATCTTTAACAATTACAAAAACCCATCAACCACAAGCCCTTTTGCTGCCAAAATTCAATCCAATATTCCATCTTTCACAAACATTAATGGCTTTATAAAAAAAATCAAACCTTGATCAAAATAGTGTCGTCGCGTCGCCGCCGCCGCTGGAGCCGACAACGAGCGCGACGCCGTTGGCCGGCACGGCGGACAACTCCTGGAGCTGACCACACGATACATTCTCCAAGCAAATCGAGCTGGTGGGCCCTTTGCTGTCCCCGCCCCACTGATTGGCCCGCTCCATCGCCACCGACGAGTGCAGCCGATTCACGGTCCTCAAAACGACCGGAGGGAAGTCGTTTTGGCAGACCCCACCGTCGAGGACCTCGGTCTCGCCGGAGCTGAGATTGGGCGCGGCGGCGAAGTGTTGGGCGTTAAGATGGGGCTCCTCGGAACCGTCGTCCAGAACGATTCCAGCTCCTTGTCTTCTCCAGCGGCGGCGGCGCGATCGTCGTCGGCGTCACGCTTGGCTCTGCGAATTCGGGGGTCACGCTCGCGCTTGGCTCTGCGAATTTGTGCTCTGAAAAAAATTGAAAAATAGAAAAACTAGGTAGTGCGAATTGGTGATTTTGCAATTGATTGAAATGTAAAATTTGAGGTTTCTTGAACTGGGTAGATCCGACTTGTGTGTGCAAAGGATGGAAGAAGAAGGCTGCTGTGGTCTTAAGCATTTTTTTGGTTTTCTTTTTTCATGGTAGCGCCATCTACAGTAAATTAAACGGAACAGTTGACAGAATACTAACGGAAGAGCAAGAATGAAAGCTATAGAAACCATAGGGAACTAAATTGCAACAAAAAAGAGTTTAAGTATCATTTTAAAATTTAACCCAAACCACAGGGTACTAAATTGTAATTTGCCCCTCTTTTGCCTCCCTCTCCCCCCCCTCTTTTTGAACCCGTATTTTGTTTGTTCTGGACATACTTCTTCCGATTCTATCTTTTCCCAAATCTCCTTAATTAACAAAGAACCGATTGAAGAAAGCTCCGAAAATTCCATACACAAATTTGATATAAATGCAAAAGAATTCAATGAATTTCAAGTTCAAGAACTATCTAGCAAACATTCCCAATTCAGATTTGTTTTTTTTCCTAGTATTCAGATCTGGATAGCCCAATTCATACACTTCTAACACCACCGCCTCCCATAATGACCCTCTCAGATTTACATTTGTACCCTCCATCCCTACTTTTTCCTCACTTCCATCAACTTGGAGGGAATATTTTCTCAGCAGACCCTAAAATTCCCAATCCTACCCGCCATTTTCATGTACTCACTGAACCTCAGACCTCTCTCAACCATGGCCAAACGCAAAACCCTCATCCAATCTCCTCCGTCCACCCCCAAAACTCCTCAACAAACCCACTTGCCCAAAAGACCCAAAACCCTAACCACACCCACACCCACACCCACACCCACCACCACCACCAATTGGGCCCCACTCAACGTCACCCAATCGGAGCTCTCCCTCCCCTTAACCTTCCCCACCGGCCAAACCTTCCGGTGGCGACAAACCGGCCCTCTCCAGTACTCCGGCGTCGTTGGGTCCCACCTAGTTTCCCTCAAGCACCTCCCAAACGGCGGCGTTTCGTACTGCCTCCACCACCCCCGCACATCCGCCGCCGTCTCCGATTCCGACGCCAAGCTGGCCCTGCTGGATTTCCTCAATGCGGGTATTTCTCTCGCCGGAATTTGGGAGGTGTTCTCGGCCTCCGATTCGAGATTCGCCGAGATCGCCGGGTACTTGGGCGGCGCTCGGGTGCTCCGGCAAGACCCGGTTGAGCGCTCGGGTGCTCCGATTACGAAAATGGTGGATTTTATGTCTTCGTTGGGGAAGCATCTGGGTTGTGTTGAAAGTTTCGATTTTTATGAATTTCCAAGTTTGGAGCGCTTGTCAATGGTCTCAAAGAAAGAATTCAGAGACGCCGGTTTCGGCTACAGGTCTGTTATTACTTGTCAATTTGCGATTGGATTAGATTAGAGTATCGCTTGAATAATCGAAAATGCATATGTTTGGAATGTAGCTGTATTATATGAATGTGCATTTTGCGTTGTCTGTATATTGATATTTGGTTCTACGGGCAGGGCTAAGTACATAAGTGGGACTGTAAACGCTTTGCAATCGAAACCCCGGTGGAGGTGCAGAATGGCTGTTGTCTCTGCGTAAAATGGAGCTTGAAGAGGTGAGTGAAGCTCTTTCCACATTGCCTGGAGTTGGTCCTAAGGTGGCAGCGTGCATTGCGCTGTTCTCGCTTGATCAGCACCATGCCATTCCAGTTGATACACATGTGTGGAAGGTATACATTTTACTGCTAGACTTCTCTTTTTTGTTAAATGATGTTAGTTGTTGATCAAGATTGTAGCACAAGACTTTTAGTTTGGGGGTAATTTTTTTAGTTGTTTAGGTTTTTGGGTTTTGAAAGTTCAAGAGTGCTGATGTTTGAATGGTTTTTTCTTCTTGTTGTGAGTAAGATTGCTACAAGAGACCTCATACCTGAGCTAGCAGGTGCCCGTCTGACACCAAAGCTCTGCGTCCGTGTGGCTGACGCATTCGTGAGTAGATATGGGAAATATGCTGGTTGCGCTCAAACTTTGCTTTTCATTGCTGAGTTGCCTTCACAGAAAGCCCTTCTACCAGCACATTTTTCGAATGGAATAGAGACTAAAGCTGCTAAGAAGAAGGGTCATAACTTGCAAACTGTAGAGGATACTTCAACAGTTGAGTAATGACTTGACAATTGAAGTCGGCACTTTTGAGTTAAAACAGCAAGCTCGATGTTGCATTAGCATTCATTCTGGGGGAGGACCTATAAATTATCAAATACTGCAGCTTTGAAACTGAATTTGCTAGAGTTTTTTCTCCAAGATAGTGGACTTCTTAGAAACTAGAACTGTGGAAGATGAACGAGAGCTGTTATTGGAGGTCAGGTCCAAATTGCATCCTAAATCTTTTCGGCACCTGTTTCATTCACGGCTTATGCCCTCATGCTCATTCTTGTGTATCTAGCTCTTGTCGTCTTCTGTATCACTACTGCTTGTATTTCTTGCTTGTTAACATATATTTCTAGGTGCTCATATTGTTGGGGATCACTTGATCGGAATTGATGCTGATTCGACCATTATTTGTATCTCATTATAGAAATTGCAGATATTGTACTCACATTATTTATGAATCAAAGCGTTTCTCTGGTAAACAATCAAGTACGTATCTTTGGCTGTTATAATGTTTGAAGTGTGAACTTGTTAGAGTGTTAATTCAGTTATGTTAAATTGTTTCTCTAGTAGTCGTCATTTCCTTTATTGTTTTTCCACCAGTAAGGTGCATCAGCTACAGACATGAATGACTGGTTACGAGAAACAATTGAATGAAACCTCACAATTTATTGCATTATACTGTAAAGCAAAACCTCAAAGCTTATTGCATTTTATTCATGTGTAATATATGATTGCAAACTATACTCCGCTTCATGTGCATTGTGCACCAATAAGGTGCATCAGCTACATGTTCTGTCTTTGATAGAGAGACAGAACATCTCCTTTTCCCTAGACAAGCCTGAAAAATAAAATCACAATAAGAACATGTAGCTCAAATCTTCAGTGTTTTCAGAAACTGAATGGAGCAGTGAAAATATGCAGACAAAGGAAAGAAATGATGCTCACCTGCTCTACAATTGCCCGGAAATTAGATGAGTGGCAGCTTCCGGTGGCATGAGTTTTACAATCACCGGAAGGGGTGCCATCCAGGGTTTTGAAGGAGACCCAGTACCGGCCAATGCTTTGGCCGTTAACCCAAGCTTCACCTTTTCCCATGGAACCAAGGTTCAAGGTAATAGGGTCATTGCCTGCTGGTACATCAAATTGAGTCTGCCAAGAAGAGATCAATCAAAGAGGTTAGTATACATTTTGATCAATTGAGCAAAATCTGAAGGAATGATTCTTGAGCAGCAAGAGTCTTCTTACCTTATACCATGTGAGTGGTTGATGCGGAGGAGTTCCCAATTTACCCCATTGAACTTTACTTAATCCAGCATCTGAAGAGATTTGTGAATTCTCTCCGGACAAACCAACCTTTATAAAACAGTTGAAGCCAAAGTGAGGTGCAAAGCACGAAAAGAGACAACCCCGAGAATTATAAGTGGAAATAAAAAGGCTTTTTTGCCAAGAAGTCCCTGTGCTGTGTCACTTGTCTAGCTTTAGTCCCGTGCTCTAGTGTGTCTCACCAGGAGGTCCCTGTGCTCTGTCACATGTTTAGCTTTAGTTCGTGCCTCTAATATGTCTCACAGGAGGTCCCTATGCTCTGTCACTATCTCACTACAGTTCCCTCTGCTCTCACTGTCTCACAGGAAGTCCCTGTGCTCCAGGGACCTCCTGGTGAGACAGTGATAGAGCACAGGGGACTAAGTGAGACAGTGCAGAGCACAGGGACCTCTAGTGAGACACATTAGAGCACAGGGGCCTCCTGTGAGAACACACTAGAGCACAGGGACCTCTGGTGA
Source organism: Spiraea crenata (assembly GCA_033992175.1). Lineage (NCBI taxonomy): Eukaryota > Viridiplantae > Streptophyta > Magnoliopsida > Rosales > Rosaceae > Spiraea > Spiraea crenata. The sequence continues at coordinate 170,660 of JAVBHV010000036.1, forward strand.
GACACACTAGAGGCACGGGGAAGAGGGTGGACATTTGACAAGCACAGGGACTATAGCTACAAAAAAAGCCAAATAAAAACTAGACGGGTAACTCACCTGATAGCCCCATGAGTTTTGGCTGAAGTCTTTGCCTTGAATCATGACTCGACATAATCCGCCAACTCTACGCTCTAGATACGCTCCGTTATTCTTCACAGTAAAAGTACATTTCACTTCAATTACAGGGAAACAATGTAAAGCTACTCATCTTGCTATGATCTATCTTGGCATGAGAAAATAGAATCGAAAATGGAAGAACAGAGATTGAAAACTTATGGGTAGTCCACCCATAGCACTAAGTAATGAGATGTAGTTGATTTTTTTCTTCAGAGTAACCTTACTGTCCAAGGTAAAACTTTCATTCTTCTGACTTCCATGTGCGGATCCTAAATAACAAAGCAATCCCTAAAATAAGTACATAGATTTACCAAACCTTTGAATACGGACTGTAAAGATGAGGAGATGCGAAATCTGCCTACTAGTACTCCGTTTACAAACGTATGCAAGACATGGCCGTGCGATTGAACACTCAAGATAGATTCAGCATCTGCATCCTGCCGAACACTGCAGTTTAAATTACAAATTGCTGGGATATCAACAAATGGAATGGTTCAGTCAAATTCAGCCAACTTCTTATGCAATGGTAATACCTTATGAATTTATGTTCGGTAAGAAGGAGGGCCAAGGCCCAACAACAAGAAACCAACCAGAAACTACAAACAAGTGTATTAAGTAACCAGCCCAATTCAAAATAAGTGTAATTATTTTCATAATTTATAATATATTTCTTGATAAATTTAAAAGCGAATCGACCCATAGCGAATTTCGACTCTAAATTACGAATCCAATGGGTATACCCCTTTCGAATCGCATACTACCCAACCCGCGTATCGCGTATCGTACCCGTGTCGGGCATCGCATAAAATCAATCCTGATCGCCATTTCAAATCCAATATCTGGTAACTATAGATAATCAGAATTGTCTTTCGTTGTACTCATATGCTCCCGGAATGTGTTTGCCCGCGATGGAGTGTTGTCAAAATTAGGAGTCGCTTCTTTAAACTCTTCCCAATTTGCTGGTGCATCGAATTTCTGAGTCACCTGCCATGATCTTGTAGTATGTTGTGCACTTACCTGTTGAACGAGCCATTTTAGTAACCGAAAAACTACATCTGGTACAAAATGAAATATTAAGAAATATTACCTGTGCAGAGTTGAAGGCTACAGTTTTGCAGTCTGGCAGTATACAAATCGAGTTTCTGGTCAACATCATTGAGGGGCTAAAGATGATGGGAAATAAAGAATAAATATGATCATGGCCTTATAACAAGAAATCCGGGGCCTACTGCCACAGCAGGTTCCAAATCCCTGGAGACCAGCTTTCTCTGAATGCAAAATTAAATCATTTTGTCTGGGAGTCAACTGGAATAGGACTCCAAATGTGACCTTTTTCAAATCACATAACCAGGTAACAACGATCACTTCAATCATTTGCCTACCATGATCTTTCCACATAAAAGGGTGCAAGCATATATTTGTTCAGATAAAGCAACCTTGTAAAGAGTTAATAAATGCCATAACATTCTCATCAAAACTTTCCAGAAGCTTTATTGCACACACAAAGACGACAAAAAGTAAATTCGCAGTACAAAAAATTCCGAAAAATCAAACCTCCTCCAATAACCATTTCTGCAATTTAAGGTCCAACAGAAGATCAAAACCAATTCCACAACCTCAGCAGCAGTTTCATATCGATAAACGAGGAGGCAACAATTAATGCAAACCATCAAAACCCCAAATTCCAATCAGCAAGTATTTCTAACAATGATTTGAAAATGACCCCGAACTCCGAAAGAGCTTACTATGACATTAAACCCAGAAATTCTACAACTTCAGTTGCTGCATGATTATATGTTATTCCATATTTGTTTATTATTGCATTTTTTTTTTCTGTTAATGCAGGTTGTCTTCGTAATTCTTTCTTGTTTATGCATGCTTATCTGTTACTTACTACAAGATCACCCATTGCATTCAGTTATACAATCCTCCAATAAAGCGTGTATGTCCTTGTTTACAAAACTTTTCATGTGCACTACTAATATATTAAGGATATTCGATTAAGATTCTGTTATTTTTCTTTCATTTGGTTTAAATCTCGAGTTGGACTTTAATTTGGCCTGTAGCTGGGCCTTTTGATGGCTCGATCAAAGTTTATAAGTAATGGAAAATAGATTCCGTTTGTTTTATGCAAAATAAAACAAGATTACCAATTAGGAAACGTAATACACTTTAAATGTTTATCACCTACTTCATCGAAAGTTAAGTACGAGATAATAAGGTCATAAGTATGTGATATACATATATATATGTGAGATAAAATACTTACGTATTCTATATGTTCATAAGACCCCGTCCATGCGAAAAATTGAATCAAAGAGAGGAAATCTGCTCTGCGACATGATGTCAATAGGAAACATCCAGAACTTGGCTAGAAGAAAAATAACCACACAACAACCAGCAGCAAGCCATATTACAACATGCATCACCCAGAATAACTCTCTGGAACTGAACAAGAAAAATAACCACACAACAACCAGCAGCAAGCCATATTACAACATGCATCACCCAGAATAAGTTTCAGTAACTTAACGACATCCCAATAGATTGAGTCCTATTAACCGTACAAGCCACAAAGTATATAAAATTGGTGACTAAATTTTTGAGGCTTCCGAAGGTTTCCAAGATCAACAGCCGTCACTGACAGCATCGTATATGTCAAAGCCACATGCTATGGCTTTCAACACTGACTTCATAACTTTGCCCCAGCGACGCTCAGGTTTCTGTAGATTCACGAAAAGCAGCTCATTGTTCCTGTACAGGCGAATTGCAAAGCAGAAATTAATTTTCAGCTGTCCACTCGCATGCTAAGAAAATTAACATAGCAACAGACCGTTAACACTCCCTCAACCGAAAACAGAGTGCAAAACATAGGGGCATCTCTGTATCCACCCATTAACATAGTGCAAAACACTCGCATGCGTTTTCATTGCTGAGTTGCCTTCACAGAAAGCCCTTCTACCAGCACATTTTTCGAATGGAATAGAGACTAAAGCTGCTACGAAGAAGGGCCATAAATTGCAAACTGTAGAGGATACTTCAACAATTGAGTAATGACTTTGAAGTCGGCACTTTTGAGTTAAAACAGCAAGCTCGATGTTGCATCAACATTAATTCTGGGGGAGGACCTATAAATTATCAAATACTGCAGCTTTGAAACTGAATTTGCTAGAGAATTTTCTCCAAGATAGTGGACTTCTTGAAACAATTGAATGAAATCTCACAACTTATTGCATTATATTGCAAATCAAAGTTTATTGCATTTCATTCCTGTGTAATATATGATGTGTAAATCAAAGTTTCAAGACATCCCAATACACTGAGTCTTATTAACCGTGCAAGCCACAAACTATATAAATTTGGAGAGCAAAGTTCGAGGTTTTTGAAGGTTTCCAAGATCAACAGATTTCACTGACAGCATCGCATACTTCAAACAGATGAGCGCCACATGCTATGGCTTTGAACACTGGCTTCATAAATTTGACCCAGCGACGCTCAGGTTTCTGTGGATTCAGCAGCTCATTGTTCCTGTACAGGCGAATTGCAAAGCAGAAATTAATTAAGTTTCAGTGTCCATTCGCATGCTAAGAAAATTAACATAGCAACAGACCGTTAACACTCCCTCAACCGAAAACATTGTGCCAACATAGGGGCATCTCTGTATCCACCCATTAACAAAAGATGAACTAAAACTACAATGCCTCTTAAAAGGAAATCATGAAGCCAAGACATCCCCAACAAGCCCACGTACCCCGCCAGAAACCAGACCCCTCACCTCACATGCCGAGGAGGGACAGGTACAAGGTCGTCCCTGGCGGAAAACTGGCATTGCTCTTTGAGAGTTGATATGTAGGTGCACAACGAGGTGCACCCAACCCAAGTATTGTACAAACATAAATAAGAGTTTCCAATTTGAGGGTGGACATATAGGGATTTATTGCAAAAAAGTGTTGCTTTTGGGGGCTTAACGAAAGCCCTAAACCAAAATAAATGTCTCAGTGATTCTATTCTAAAACAATGCCTTTTTTCAGACAGAATGGGCATACATATCGAACTTACAATGGTAGCTCAGGCATTGGCACATCCGCACAAGCAGGTACCAGCGACTTAATGAAACAGAGCTCATTGTTGCTGCATAAATTAATTAAAAGACACAGCAGTAAGTTTCACTCTCGCTTGCATGCATCAGAACGGTGACATTTTTAGCAGAAGGATACGTATCTAAACCAAAAACAGGTACTGGCAATGCTCTTTGGGGGTGGATTTGTAGGTGCACAAAGAGGTGCACCCAAGTATTGTACAGACATAAATAAGAATTTCCAATTTGTAGAAAATGACTGGCTTGCTTATTCTAGATTTTGTCCAAAAGAATGTAAATCAGCTGGATATGGAAATTACCCAGTAAGCTTTTTTGCCAGGTACAAGAATGCTTCGTCAAGACTGTAATTGTTCCTGGCAGAAACTTCAAAGTACGGCAAATAAATACCGTGTTTCACTTCCAAAGGAGACAGCAGCGGCTGGTTGCCACACAACACAATGGGAATCTTCTTATATTTCCTATACAACAAAAAATGAAGAACAAAGATAAGCTACTTATCTCACAAGACTATCCAGCAGTTAGTTTCAGGAAAACTAATATGCTAATAGAATGAATATGCTACCTGGAGAGACGGCGACACACCCTGGCATAGTTATCAAGTTCATCAAACACGATAATACCCTGTGGGGCAATACTGCAAACCAGGAAAAAAGATATAAACATGAGTTGAAAATAAGGACAATGCAGGGCAGGAAAAAAAAAAAGAAAAAGAAAAAAAAAGAAAGCAGGCATTTTACAAGATTAAGATCATACAGTATGAGGGGTAGATCAATTATCATAAACACCAATAGTTTAAACAGAAGACTTGCAATCTTAATTACCGATTTAAAAACTCATGAAGTTGAGACTTCAGCTTAATTTCACGAATCCGGATCTATCAAGTTTCAGCTTAATTTAAAGCTTCTTTGGCAAAAAAAACTCTGATTTCCAGCCACCACGACGACGCAAATGTAAACTCTCCCTAATCCAATTCCAATTCCAATCAAACTCACCACCAACCACCGCCACTTCTTTCAACTGAGTCATCTCCCAGCGACCACCACCGTTGCTGCCACCGTAACTCGGCTCAACTCGTGACTCATTTGGTCTGCTCCGTCCTATTCTGATTCAAGCCCCTTCCTCACAAGACCAAGTCTCTGATCTTCGCGTATCGGCTTCTTCGTCTCCCGCAACCTCCCCTTGCCCCTCGACCTATTTGACGTTGTTGCGTCCATCTATGGCAATTGTGACAAGGGTTTGGTATGGTTGTTTCAGACTCAATTTTGATTTTGAGTTTCTGGTTTTGGGTTTTGATGGGTTGTGGTTGTAAAGTTTGATTCTTTGGTTGGTTTTGGTACTTTGGTTCTTGTCAATTTGAGTTCTTTGATTGGTTTTACTGTGGTTCTGCGGTTTTGGGCAGAGCAGAGTGGGGTTGGCTGGATGGAGAGCATTTTAGTGATGAGCTTTAAATTCATACCTATGAAAAATTAGTAGTTTAAATTAATAAATTCAACCTATTGTGGTTTGAATTGATATTGACTTTTTAGAAAAACCCAAGGGAACGTGTACAACCATAGTAGCTTTATGAAAATAATAACTACAAACATCATAAGGTCAAAATCAACGTATGCTATGTCAAATTTTCCCAAAAAACCATGAAAAATTTGGCTATTTATAATATTTTAATAATTATTTATATATTGTATTGTAATTTATGTTCTCAATAAAGTATGGATAAATATGTGAACGGTATATGTATCATTATTAACTTCTAAAAATATGCATATTATATATCAATAATGTGTCATTATATATATAATATGATAGAGGAGTAATATGTATGACTAAAAAAGTACATTTTGTATAATTGAAAATAGTACTAAAAATGAAAGTATTTTTACAATTTGTAGCAATACACATATTATATTAAACTTAACTAACTAGGAATAAAACACCGAGAAATAAACTGCTATATTGCCATTGAACAGTTTACCAATTGTAGTGAATTCCAAAGATATGTGTGGTACTGTAATAAATGATACATTTTGGGTTTGACTGTAATTTAGAAAAACCCAAGGGGTTCTGAGTAAAATAGAGTTTCTACTTTAAAAGAAAAAGGTAAGAGTTAAAACTACTTTTACTGTCACATACTCCATTAAAAAGTTTCAGACACAAATGCCCTTGAAACAACAAAAATAAAAAACCTCATAATTAAATTAGAAACGGCATAGGTTATTTTAGCATTTGCAAATCGAGCTCTAAGCCAACTTCCGATCATTTCCACCACATTGAACCTCTTTTACTCCTCGCATACATCCTGTGTGGGATGCAAGATGTTTTGGCATGTTCGAAAATACGACGCCGTTATTTTGCAAAAACATGGATATTCATTGTCCTTGGCACAATGCTACGCAAACACGTCTCCTCATTTTACATGGAGACCACAATAAAATATAAGGGTAAATTATAATTTCGTATTCTGTGATTTGGGTCAAATTTCAAAATGATACCTGCACTTTATTTTCTTGCATTTTAGTACTCTGTACTTTTAAATCTTTGCAATTGTGTTCCACTGCTTGTAAAATCATCAATTTTTCGACTGTTTAGAGATGAATCGATGTACTTTTATCACCCGCTGTAGACCCCAGATGACAGGGAAGAGTGAATATGTGGGCTCCATATAGTCCACATCATCACTGAATAACAAAAAATTGACGATTTTACAAAGGGTGGAACACAATTGCAAGGATTTGAAAGTACATGGTACTAAAATGCAAGAAAAAAAAAATACAGATATTATTTTGAAATTTAACTCAAACTATAGGGTACGAAATTGTAATTTGCCCAAAATATAATTTTGGCATTTTCTTGCAACAACTACAACTAGCAATAGTGTCCGCGCGTTGCTGCGGATTTAAAAAATATATAAAATTTATTAAAAATTATGAAAATGTATGAGGAAGATAATTGTACTTTTATAGACATGAAAATCTAAATAATAATATAAAGTTTTGTTAAGCAAATTTGAGTTACAAAGGCAAAATACTTCACAAAACTAAAGGGCAGTTTCGTAATTCTTGCAGAACAGTGTTTTACTGTATCAGAACAGTAATTCTTCACAAACTAAATTGCATTTTCGTAATTATCTCGGAATAGTGATGCACTGTTTTTCGTTCAAACCCAACACAGAAGGCCCAAAGCACAAAACTCTTCACAAAATTGAGGGGCAATTTCGTAATTTTATGAAACAATAAATCACTGTAGCCAGAACAGTGATTCACATTTCATTATATATAATAATTTCTCTCTTGTCGTCACCCAACATGACATGGAAATCCGCGACAACAATCTCTCCTTGCCGCCGGAATCCCTCTCTCTCTCTCTCTCTCTCTCTCTCTTCGTACAAATAACATCGCCGTTATTAGATTGTTATTTTTTGGTTATTGGGTAAAAATTTTAGAGAAAATTCCTTTCCATTTGCTCTTAGCATTGCCCATTTTCCTTTTCCAAAATCGATCACTTACAATCTATTTCTTTCAAAAGAGAAATCGAAAGACTGTGATAGAAGGGTAATGCGACGACGAAATAAGGCGAAAAACTCAGTACGAGATGAGGCGAAAAACTCAGTACGAGATGAAAACACACACAACTAATTCTTTTTTTTTTTTTTTATCAAAACACACAACTAATTCTTTATGTCGCAAGAAATTGATTAAATTAAACACGTGAGACTTTCGTCCATAAAATCGAAACCGACATACCGGTCAGCATGAGTCGCACCAAGATCACAGTCGAAATGGATAAACTCCCCCCAGTTTGTGTAGTAGCTAAATCTACCTCAGAAAAAGTATAAATCAGTATCGCTTGATGGTGCTTTTAACACCCCCCTGTGTAGTACTAAATCTACCTGCGGAAAAGTTGAGCCTCAACCTCCGACAACCAAATTGTGAGGGCACTTTCTGGTTGTTATTCGCGAAAATATTAAATAAGAAAAGAAAAGTGGCCTTACCGATAAGTCGGGTACTGGCACTGCCGCCGGAGAGGAGGACCTTCAAGGTGGTGTTCCGGACCTGAGTTGACACAGAATCCTGCATGCGTAGAACAAACAATATTCATCTATACGTGAGATATACTATCAACTCGATGTTGAGAAGAGAATTAACGCGGAAAACAAGACGGAAAATTGAGGGAGTACCATGAAAATTGTTGGCAAAGAGAGTATCTCTTCAAGAGCTAAAAAAAATGTGGGCGAATTTGCCCAGTGTGTTGGAGTGTATATACTGATTGGCGAAGGGGAAGAGGAAGAAGCCTATGAAAGAAAGTACCGAAGTTTCAACCCAACATTTTGACCCATCACCAAAATGCTTCTACACACGTCACATCAAAGGCTTCAACCCATCAAAAGGCTTCAACCCACGTCACATCAACGGCTTCAACCAAGGCTTCAAAGGCTTCAACCAACGCTTCAACCCAATGTTATCAAACGCTTCAACCCAATGCTGCTTGCTTCAACCCACGTCACATCAAACGCTTCAACCCAATGTTATCAAACGCTTCAACCCAATGCTGCTTGCTTCAACCCACGTCACATCAAACGCTTCAACCCAATGTTATCAAACGCTTCAACCCAATGTTGCTTGCTTCAACCCAATGTTATCAAACGCTTCAACCCAATGCTGTTTGCTTCAACCCACGTCACATCAAACGCTTCAACCCAATGTTATCAAACGCTTCAACCCAATGTTGCTTGCTTCAACCCAATGTTATCAAACGCTTCAACCCAATGTTGCTTGCTTCAACCCAATGTTATCAAACGCTTCAACCCAATGTTGCTTGCTTCAACCCACGTCACATCAAACGCTTCAACCCAATGTTATCAAACGCTTCAACCCAATGTTGCTTGCTTCAACCCACGTCACATCAAAAGGCTTCAACCCAACAAGGGAAAATTGCACAAATACATCCCCATCTTTGTTTTGGTCAATAAGGGGCTGTTTGGTACCCTTCACTGGACAGGACTGGCTAGGACAATTCTGAGAAAATTTTTTGTCCCACGTTTGGCACACTAGTTCTTATTTAAGGAGAGGACTATCATGGTGGGTCCCACTCCCAATTCTTCACTAATTGGCCTTATTTTACACGCTCTTTTCACTTGGTATTAGCCGGGACAATTTTTTACGCCCAACAACGAACCCATCTTCTCGGTTGGCCTCTCGCTCGCTGCAACTCCCAGCACCTCGTGCCACTCGCCGTCCCTTGCCGTCGCTCGCCGGCCCTCGCCGTCCTCACCGGCCTTCTTGGAACGTCGCTAGTGCGGCTGTGTCGGCGACATCGCGCGGAATCCAACGCGGGTGGTGGCTCGCGGGAAGACGCTGACTCCGGACGCCAACGCCCAGCAACGACGCCGGACGCCAGCGCCCAGCGACGATGCCGGATGCCCAGCGACGACGCCAGACGCCGGACGCCCAGCGACGACGACGCCAGACGCCGGACGCCCAGCGACAACGACGCCGGACGCCCAGATTGGATGAGTTTTAATTGGATTTTTTATTTCAATTTGGATTTCAATTTGAATTTTTGATTTGGATTTGGATTTGGATTTGGTTTTGGAATTTGATTTCAATTTGGAGATTGGATGAGTTTTTGGATTTGGATTTGGATTTGGATTTGGATTTCTGGGTTTGGTGTTGAATATGGTGAGTCCGAATGGATCAAAGCAGTCAGGGATGAGCTCGAATCACACGATGGATTGAAGCCGATGAGTTCCCAATGAGCCGAATGGACTTTGGTGAGTTTGCATATTGATATTGGGTTGCAGATTGATGTTGTTTGTAATGAATATGGGTGTTGGAATTTCATGTGTTAGTCCGGTGAACCACCAAACGTAGGTCAGGATTTAATCCCACTTAAGACAGTCCAGTCCAGTCCGAGCTAATCCCAGAATATAGTCCTGTCCAGTCCAGTCCTGTGTGCCAAACGAGCCCTAAGGGTCCCCATCCATATTAAGACTTACGAGTACGTATTAACTACTTGCAGTTTCCATTTGGAGTTCACGGCCCCAAATCCACGCGTATATATGATCGTTGTATACGGTATACCTACAGTTCTGGAATAATACTATCGGTACCATGTAATTGACCAAGTTTTTTTTATTCCAACTCATGTGTCACACACTTGCCACATCATCTTTCTAGTTATCAATTATATATTTCAATCAAATTTAAAAGAAAATCACTTAATCATTAAACAAAAACAAAAGCATTAAATTGAAGGGTTAATGAGATATAAGCCCAAAAAATTTGTATTATTTAGATTGATACCTATGTGTATTTTTTTTTGTTGAATAAAACCCATCATTTAATAATCTTATCACATAAGATCTATAATCAACCAACCAATTTAAATTATTTACAAGTATGTCATTTTACATTAAAACAAATAAAGTAAAATTGAAAAAAAAATTAACTAACCCTCCTTCAAGTTTGGCGTAAGTTATATTTCTTAAAAAAAAGGTAGGTACAAATGTATGCCCCCTCCCTGAACTATTCCGTAAGTATATGTTTTTTTTTATGTAAATATCGGTATATAATGTTTACAGGTGGATATGTTCAGGTATTATAACTTAGGTAATCATGTATTATTTTAAAACTACACAAATTTGTATAACTTTAGGCCACCTAGGAAATAAAAAATTGACAGAAAGTCTTAGCCAATCCGCCTAGGTATAAGTCAACTTACAGAAAACCTAAGCCAATCCACCTTGATATAAGTAAACTTACAGCAACCTGAACCAATTCACCTAGATATAAGTCAACTTTGGTGGTGTAACTTAGGTAACCATGTGTTCTCTTGAGACGATATAATTGGGTCATATTATTTTGTAAACACCAAAATCATGTTACCTAAGTATAGTCATATTATTTGATTTTGTAAACACCTAAGTCATTTCACCAAAGTATGACCATAATATTTAATTTTGTAAACACCTAAATCAAACCACCAATTATATATCTCTTTAATTATAAATAAGGGTATATTTGGTAGATAAACACATACATAAAGACAAATATGGAAAGTTTTTAAGTTGACATCTAGTCAGCGGCTTTATTCAGAAGAAAAATATTTAGTGGGTTTTAAATGAAAAAATTTAAATTTTAAGAGTTTATGTCTCATTTACATTTACTATAAATTGAAATCACACTGACTAAACATCAAATCAAACCATGCATCTCTCTTGTCTCGCTCACCAAAAGGAAAACAATTCTTGGAACCCTAAAGTTCGCAGGATTTGTCTCCATGGGGCCTTCTCACAACCTGCAGGTCACCCAGGATTTGTCTCCATTGAATCTAAGCTTAACTACAAACATCCCTAGATGACAGTCATTGATATATCTACAATATTGAACCACGAAAGTAATCCAAAAATGAACATTTAATCTCCAGTGTTATAGCGGCGGTGAAGGCTGGTGCGATGCGCTAGTGAAACTTCAATGGAGAACGAGGTGTTTAATTAGGGTTTGAGGGTTCCAAGTGTTTCTTTGCTTGAGGGAGGCAAGTAGAACTGTTTCTGGTTTATGGTTAATGTGAATTGAATTCTTTTTTATGCTTATTTTTATAGACCATGAGCCTCTACATTTACTTATCCATGCATTTGGTGCAGTTGCTGAGGTGTCATGCTTGTAGCGGTTGGATTAGGAGGATATGTTTAATTAAAAAAATGTTTGTAGTGGTTGATGGTTGACACCTCAGCAAATGCACCAAATGCGTAGAAAAACAAATGTAGAGGCTCATGATCCTGTTTTTATGTATTGATTAATTGATTTCATTTGAGATTTGATTGAAATATGTAATTGATAACTAAATATATCATATAATTAGAAAGATGATGTGGTGCTACATGGCAATGTCACATATGTTGGTATCAAAAACTTGGTTAACTACTTGGTGCCAATAATGTTGTTATTTTTTCGGTCTCTAAAGTTAGGAATTTTCAATATGCCTCCTTTTGACCAAATTTTTTGTCACAGTAAATGAATATATCGCAACAATAGTAAATGAATCTTAACAAGATTCAACCGACTCTAGGGCACGGTCTCAATTTTTCTTTTTCAAATTTTTTATTTTTAGATTCTTTGTCAGTACCTTTGACCAAAAACAAATTGAATTGATCAATATATTTGATATCATCGGTGATATAGTAACAAATAACATGTTAATCAGTAAATTAAGGTATTCCTCCAGGCGAGCGGACCCTACTCGGTTTGGTACTTGTACGATAAATGATTTATCAGGGACGGACGCTCAAAAGGCAAATTGGTTGCATTGTTGTACACATGTTAAGAAGATAGAAATCCCGATTGGGTGGACTTGTTGCAGTATTACGTGATGTATTCTTGTGGAGCATGAGGCATGCATTTTATTGAAAGTCTAATTTCTTTGTACTTTTTTATCCATCAATATATTTTCTTTTATCAAAATTTGGTACATTATTTGTTGATTTAGAGTCTAAAGAAAGTTGAGATGTTAATTTATAAATTTTTAACATATTTTTCTTTTTAAAATTTTTTACTGAAATTTTCACCAAAATTAAAACTTTTTCCAAAATTTTAATAAATTTAAACAAATGAAATTTTCATCAAAACCAAAATTTGAAACCTTAATTGTTATTTGAGTTTATCATCAACAATTGTACCCTCACAAACCCATTCTCTTTGGGCGTGGTGCATATTTGGGGTTCCTGCCCAGTACCTAATCTCCAATTCACAATTTTTACCCTCTTTCCTTTTTCCCCCCTCCATCAATTTGGACGGAAAATTTTCTCAGCAGACCCTAAAATTCCCAATCCTATTCGCCATTTTCATGCACTCACTGAACCTCAGACCTCTCTCAACCATGGCCAAACGCAAAACCCCCATCCAATCTCCTCCGCCCACCCCCAAAACTCCTCAACAAACCCACTTGCCCAAAAGACCCAAAACCCTAACCACACCCACCACCACCACCAAATGGGCCCCGCTCAACCTCACCCAATCGGAGCTCTCCCTCCCCTTAACCTTCCCCACTGGCCAGACCTTCCGGTGGCGGCAAACCGGCCCTCTACAGTACTCCGGCGTCGTTGGGTCCCACCTAGTTTCCCTCAAGCACCTCCCAAACGGCGGCGTATCGTACTGCCTCCACCACCACCCCACATCCGCCGCCGTCTCCGATTCCGACGCCAAGCTGGCCCTGCTCGATTTCCTCAATGCGGGTACATCTCTCGCCGGAATTTGGGAGGTGTTCTCGGCCTCCGATTCGAGGTTTGCCGAGATCGCCGGGTACTTGGGCGGCGCTCGGGTGCTCCGGCAAGACCCGGTTGAGTGCTTGTTTCAGTTTCTCTGCAAATGGTGGATTTTATGTCTTCCTTGGGGAAGCATCTGGGTTGTGTTGAAAGTTTCGATTTTTATGAATTTCCAAGTTTGGAGCATTTGTCAATGGTCTCAGAGAAAGAATTCAGAGACGCCGGTTTCGGCTACAGGTCTGTCATTACTTGTCAATTTGCGTATTAGAATAGATTAGAGTATCGCTTGAATAATCGAAAATGCATATGTTTGGAATATATCTGTATTAAATGAATGTGCATTTTGCATTGTCCGTATATTGAGATTTGGTTCTATGGGGCAGGGCTAAGTACATAACTGGGACTGTAAAGGCTTTGCAATCGAAACCCGGTGGAGGTGCAGAATGGCTGTTGTCTCTGCGTAAAATGGAGCTGGAAGAGGTGATTGAATCTCTTTCCACATTGCCTGGAGTTGGTCCTAAGGTGGCAGCGTGCATTGCGCTGTTCTCGCTTGATCAGCACCATGCCATTCCAGTTGATACACATGTGTGGAAGGTATACATTTTACTGTTAGACTTCTCTTGTTTGTTAAATGATGTTAGTTGTTGATCAAGATTGTAGCACAAGACTTTTAGTTCCAGGGTACTGTTTTAGTTGTCAATGTTTTTGGGTTTTGAATATGTATGAATGCTGATATTTGAATGGTTTTTTTTTACTTGTTGTGAGTAATATTGCTACAAGAGACCTCATACCTGAGCTAGCAGGTGCACGTCTGACACCAAAGCTCTGTGTCCGTGTGGCCGAGGCATTCGTGAGTAGATACGGGAAATATGCTGGTTGGGCTCAAACTTTGCTTTTCATTGCTGAGTTACCTTCACAGAAGGTCCTTCTACCAGCGCATTTTTCGAATGGAATAGAGATGAAAGCTGCTAAGAAGAAGGGTCGTAAATACAATTGAACGGCACTTTTGAGTTAAATCAGTCAAGCTCGATGTTGCATCAACATTAAGTCTGGGGGCGGACCTATAAATTGACACATACTGCAGCTTTGAAACTAATTTGCTAGAGAATTTTCTCCAAGATAGTGGACTTCTTAAAAACTAGGACTGTGGAAGATGAATGAGAGCGGTTATTGGAGGTCAGGTCCAAATTGCATCCTATAAATCTTTTCGGCACCTGTTTCTTTCAACGCATATGCCCTCATTCTCAGTCTTGTGTACCTTGCTCGTCTTCTGTATCACTACTGCTTGTATTTCTTGCTTGTTAACATATATTTCTAGGTGCTCATATTGTTGGGGATCGCTTGATTGGAATTGATGCTTATTCAACCATTATTTCTATCTCATTCGAGAAATTGCAGGTATTGTACTCACATTATTTATGAATCAAAGCGTTTCTCTGTAAACAATCAAGTATGTATCTTCGGCTGTAATGTTTAAAGTGTGAACTTGTTAGGGTTTAAATTCAGTTATGTTAAATTGTTTCTCTAGTAGTTGTCATTTCCTTTATTGTTTTTCCACCAATAAGGTGCATCAGCTACAGCCATGAATGACTGGATACCTTATCAGAGAAACAATTGAACGAAACCTCAGAATTTATTGCATTATATTGTAGATCAAACATCAAAGTTTATTGTATTTTATTCCTGTGTAATATATGATTGAAATCTATACTCCGCCTCATGTGCATTGTGCATCAACCAACAAAGTTTTGCTGATTTCTGGTCATGGATCACTGAACCTTCTCTTTGATAGAGACAGAACGTCTCCTTTTCCCTAGACAAGCCTGAAAAATAAAACCACAATAAGAACATGTAGCTCAAATCTTCAGTGTTTTCAGAAACTGAATGGAGCAGTGAATTATTCAAAGGTAAGAAAAGATGCTCACCTGCTCACAATTGCTTTGGAATTAGATGAGTGGCTGCTTCCGGTGGCATAAATTTTACAATCACCGGAAGGGGTGCCGAAGCTTGAGAATAATACATTGGAGATGGTCTTTGTTGGAGGACAGCGTAGACGAACTGCTGGCTTTCTGCTAGGGTTCTTTCTGGTTATATTTTGGCTCTGAGTTTTCTGACCTAACCATGTGCTACTGGGGGTAAATGTGTTTCAGTCACATGGCCACATACTTGTGTTACTGATACTTTATCCAGTGATGTTCCAAGAGTGTCGCCATTTCCTTGTGTGTGTTTTTGTTCTGCAGAGAGCAAAATTCTAGTTTTCACGAAATTTTTATCCCTTTTTTCTTTTTTAATTTTGAGTTTCTCTATTTTCTTTGACCATTTTTTTCTTTTTTCTTTTCTATTACGACGTGTCATTCATTTAGTAAATAAATTATAATTACAAAAATGTTGTAGAGAGAAAGAGAGATGTCAGAATATGGGGATTCATATCTGAATGTCTGTTTACCCCTTGTATAGTGCCTGTATTTATAGTGGAGGATTCCCAGGGTTAGGAAACCCTAATGGGCCTCATTAATACACAGAGTCCTAACAGGAATCCTACTTCTAGGTTTACACAGTCATACTTAAACACAGTTTACAACACTCCCCCTTGAATGTGTAGAACATAAGAAGTAGTCGCATCAGATCTTCGGAGGAAGATGTAGGCAGTCGATGAAGTCATTGTGGTAGGCACTCGGGGATACGTATGTCCAAAAGGGATCCATTCAGGGATATGCTAACACCAAAACCTTGCTAAGGAAAACCCAGTGGGAAAAAGCCAAAGCGAAGGGAAAAAGGTGAGCATGTGCATGTCGACACTTAAAGGTCAGAGGTATGACCAACCCAACGCGGGTGCCTCGTTAAAAACCTTGCCAGGCAACAAAACCCAGTGGGAAAAAGTTAACCTATGCTAAGGGAAAAAGAGTACATTAAGGTCAAGTGAGTACACTTTCGTATACTCCCCCTGAAGTCGACAATGCTCCCCCTGAAGACTACATACGTGTCAAATCTGACAATCGACGCAATCCGATTCCATGAAAGAGCTTCTGGAAAGTAGCCTTCAGCAGAGACTTGGTGAACAAATCTGCGAGGTTGTCTTGCGATCGGATTTGCTTGACTTCAATCTTCTGATGCTCTTGTTGCTGATGTGAGAAGAAAAACTTCGGCGCGATGTGCTTGGTGTTGTCTCCTTTGATGTATCATTTCTTAATTTGGTCGATACATGTGGAATTGTCTTCATAGATAGTTGTCGAAACATCACAAACGAACGACAATCCGCTAGTCTGCCGAATATGCTCAATAACGGCTCGCAGCCAAACACACTTACGTGTGGCTTCATGAAGGGCGATGAGTTCGGCATGATTCGAAGAAGTAGCAACTAAAGTCTGCTTCGTAGACCTCCAAGATATCGCGGTATTCCCAATGGTAAAGACATAACCAGTTCGGGAACGTGCCTTGTGCAGGTCTGGATAAGTAACCTGCGTCAGCAAATCTAACAAGGCAAGCATCACTCCGATGATCAAGGGGAGATGATCCATCCGGAGATGCATAGGGATAGAATAAGCCCATATCCGTCGTACCCTTAAGGTAGCGGAAAGTGTCTTTAACACCATTCCAATGGCGGCATGTTGGCGCGCAGCTACATCGAGCTAACAAATTCACAGTAAACGAGATGTCCGGCCTAGTGCATTGAGCTAAGTACAATAAAGCGTTGATTGCACTTAGATATGGAACTTTTGGTCCCAATAACTCTTCATCATCCTCTTTAGGATGGCATGAGTCTCGTTTAGCATCTAGCGTTTGGACGACCATGGGTGTACTCGAAGGCTTCGTTTTATCCTCACTAAAGCGTCGCAACACCTTGTGGGTGTAGTTGGACTGATGAACCAGAATACCATCAGTGCAGTGCTCAAGCTCAAGGCCGAGACATAATCGAGTTTTCCCTAGGTCCTTCATCTCAAATTCCGATTTCAGGTGCGAGGCAATTTTCTCAAGCTCTTCTAGAGTACCAATGAGATTCATGTCATCGACAAAGACTGCAACTATCGCAAATCCGGAATGTGAATTCTAGATAAACACGCAGGGGCATAGATCGTTATTCATATATCCCTTACTGATCAAATATTCACTAGGACGGCTATACCACATCCGCCCGGATTGATTCAATCCGTAAAGTGAACGCCTCAATCGAATCGAGGGGGTGTTCCGTGGTTCAGAACTATTTGACTCAGTCAGATGAAGTCTTTCTAGGACTCTCATCTATTATCTCTGTATCAAGATCCCATAGAGATAAACTGTAACCACATTCATAAGCTGCATATTCAGTTCTTGGGAAACTACCAAACTGACAAGGTAGTGGAACGTCATTACGTTCATTCCGAGAGAATACGTCTCATCGTAATCAATGCCAGGGCTAATGAGAGAAGCCTTGCGCCACGAGATGTGCATTATATCGCACTCTTTCATTCTTCTCATTACACTTCCTCACGAATGCCCACATGTAACCTACAGGGTTCACATTGGGAGGTATGGACACTACTGGTCCCAACACCTTTCACTTTGGTAAGGAATCTACTTCGACCTGCATTGTGTATTTCCATTTTGATCAATCAGTTCTACATCGACATTCATCAACGGAACGCGGTTCGATATTATCGCATTTTGTTGTATCAGTGGCCACTGTATATGCGAATGTATCATCGATGATTATCTCATTTCGATTCCACAACTCATCCAAAACTAGTATAATGGACCGAGATCTCCTGATTCTGGAGTAGGATCTGGGGTCTCCCCTGGACGTCTCCTAGGACACATCCATAATCCTCATCAATTTCATGAGTTGGATCGGTTGAGATAGCGATAGGATTCGGTTGTGCCATACTTCTCCTCTTCTAGGGAGTGAATCCTTCGAACCGATTAATCTGCCTCGCCTTTGGCCGACGACAGATGATTGGCTAGCCGCCGATATATGCTGTCTTTCCAAGACTGCATCTCATTCTTACAGGCATGTTTGCAGCAGGTAGATATGATCTCGTCACTTTAGCTAGATCAGAGGGCGTCTGGCATACATGTGCAACACTCTGAAGATCTAGAATACATCGCACTTGCTTATCAAACTGTGCGGTACGGGGATCAGGATGAGACATAGTGGGTATAAGCCACGTCAATTCGCGTCGTTCATCAGGAACGTTGACGTTCTTATCTCCCCCTAACGGCGGGAATACTGTCTCATCAAAGTGACAATTTGCAAATATGCAAGAAAGAGATCGCCTGTAAATGGCTTTCGAAAACCCATAATGGAGGGGGATTCATAACCGACAGAGAATCCCAGCCTCTGTTGAGGACCCAATTCGGTAAATTGCGGCGGCGCAATTGGCACATAAACTGCACACCCAGATATGCGTAAATACGAAATTGCAGATTCGTACCCAGTAACCAGCTGTAACGCCAAAAAGGGTTGGGTGGAGGTGGGCCTCAAGCGGACCAATATGGCTACATGCAGAATTGCATAGTCCCACGCAGAAACAGGAAGCCTGGTGCTCATCACCAAGGTCCTTACGCTCACCTAAAGACGCTTTTTGAACGCTTCTGCGAGACTTGTGGGAACATAGGGGGTCATGATGTTCAACCACAATCACAAGGGACGTGCAATAATTATCGAAAACCTTCGATATAAACTCTCTGGCGTTATCAAGTCTTCTAGACTTCAATGGATAACCCGGGTGGTGAGCCCTCAATATGGGCCAGGAGTTTAGCAAAGTAGAATTTCAGGTGGACTATAGACATGTGACCAGCGAGTCGGTGCATCAACCAAAACCATAAAATCTTTAAATGGTCCGCGGATTGGTTGGATTTGTCCACAAACTTCCCCTTAAATACGCCGAAGAAAAGAAGGAGAACATTAAGTATCTTTGCTTGGGAAGGTAGAGTATACCTCGTTCTCAACGAGCATGCTTGGCAAAGTGTATTTAAAGACACGAGGTCTTACATGGGGATGCCCATCGAGGATACGGCGCATCACATCTTGACCGGGATGTCCCAAACGGTCATGCCAAAGCAAATAAGTGCTCGAGTTGGCTAGCTTCAAGCTAGCTACATGGTGCGGCCTAGCTTCATGCTAGCAACGCGATACGCCTCAATCGAGCGAATGGTTGTGTAATACAACTCATGCGAGAGGCGTTCCATCTTCTCCAATATACGCTTATGGCCGTATAAGTAGGAGGTAATGCAAAGATATTCCTTACCATTTTCTTCTGCGGTTACATCATGGTAATTGTTCAATCGAATATCCTTCTAACTCAATAATGTTCTTTCTGAACATGGTGAGTATAAGGCCTTTGTAGGTCTACATGGAGGTATGAAGTTAGATTTATATCTCCAGGCAGGGAGAAATAGTGCGCAGTCGCGCTTGTCAGCCAGACATCTAACTTCCCACTAGACATACCTCAACATGAATTAATTGAATCGGTCACATGATCAAGGAAACTTCTAGTTCCAATTGATTCAATTAATTGATATTTGAGAACAATATACAAGTACTAAAACAAGCACCAAATACTGAACTAAATCCGAATGAGAGAGCAAAATCTCAGTTTGCTACATAATCATCGGCAAACAAGGCCGTTCCATGTCTCTCTGGGTTGCATATCGGAGTTGTACTCATAATCAACATTAGTAGGGGTGCTATGAGTGCGCAACTAATGGATGTACCACTACCACGATAGCATATGATTGGCTATGTTGGGATTGGGAAGGATGAACATTTCCCTAACTCTTGAAGTTTGGTGCCAAAGAATCGCGGTTTGAGCTTCCAGAAACGCTTATGCTTGCTCTAGGCAAGGGAGCGGTTCGAGCTAATGGGACGCGAGCTGTTGTGCTTTTCAGCGAACAACAAAGCACTAATCTGATCCAGGGACTTGATGAACTTTCGCTCTCTATATTGTTGCTTCATGAGCACATTAGAAGCTTGGAAAGTCGAGAATATCTACTACAAGAGATCATTCTAGGTCAAGTCCGGCTTGCATGGCCCAATGAGGGATTAGATTCTATAAACTTCAATCGTATGTTTACTCACAGACTTCGAGTCTTGAAACATAAGTTTTGCCAATCATGTCTTGCTTTAGGCAAGTAGATCAAGAGATCATGCGTCTCGTGATCTCTGAACAAGAGACGAGTGTCAGTTTTGTTCATAAACAAAACAACTGACAATACTGGCATTGACGGCGCCAATGGGGAAACCATTTGGTGGGCGCGGTCTCAAAGGTCTTAGCTGAGAGCTCAAGGTCCTTACTGCCATGAATCCGGCGAGATTAAAATCTCTGCGACGGAAGATTTCTCTCGGATTTAGGCATGGAAACTTCAAGTTTCACCATGCGTGGTGGGTTTTAGGAAACATTACGTTTCTATGCTCGAAACTTCAATTCGAGACTTTGTATGAACAATCAGTTCATAATATTTGCGTACTCAAGCGCATTGCCAAAGTGCGCGAGTCTAATGCAAAAGTCATGCGATTTGGTCTTTTGGACCCGCATGGTTGGGCTCAAATTGGAGTGGAATCCAATTGAAAGAGGGGCAATAAAAATATTAAAGCCCAATTGATTTATTGTTTGGAAAACAATAATCTAAGCCCAAAAATTGGTGAAGCCCAACCCATAATTAAATTGGGGGGGGGGGGGGGGGGGGGGGGGGGGACCAACTTGGTTGGCCCAATTGGAGGCCCAATGTGTGCTTTGCCCAATAATTGGAGCCCAAACGGAGGCCCATAACAATGGCCCATAATTGGCGCCAGCCCAAAGTCAAGTTGGGGAAAACCCAATTTTTGGCCCAAAAAAGGAGGCCCAGAGCAGCCCAGCAAACTGTTCGGTTGGGGGCACCGAACAGCAGAACATCCCCTGCGCGCGCGTTCGGGTGAAGCTTCCGAACAAAATAGACAGCACCTGCGCTCTTGTTCGGGTGGGTCGTCCGAACGAAACGAGGGGTCCCTGCGCTAGTGTTCGGGTGGGCCATCCGAACGAAACTCAAGCCCAAGCTTGGGGAGGGTAGGCCCAATTGGTTGTTCGGGAGTTTCTTCCGAACACCCGATATGCGTTCGGTCTGGTTCTGCCGAACAGGACCTGTGGTCGTCCCAGTCGGTGCAGCGTTCACGCTTGCACGGACCGGCGAGTTGCAGCGGCGGCAGCTCGCGGGGGACGGCGGCGCACCGGATTTCGCCCAAAAGTCCTGCGAGTTGGAACTCGCGGGTTCGGCGAGATCTCGACGGATGGTCTCCCAAGTTCGGCGAGATGCTGTGGCAGCAAGTCGCGGTTGTGGTGCCGGCGACGAGTTCGTCTGCGGCGGCGGAGGGAGACGATCCGAACGAAACGGCGGCGTTTTGGGCGTCGTTCGCTGGGCGCGCTGGGCTTCTGCTGGGCAGAGCCGCGGCTCCTGTGGAGTCCTCGAAGGACCCCTTTGGTGGTACTGTATTCGAGCCGCGATTTTCGCGGCTGGATTTTGCTTGGCTCCTCACAGGAACCCCTTTTTGTTTTTGATTTTCAGCTCCCATCAGGAGCGGTTGATACGAGCCTCACGACTGGTTTTGTTTTGGTGGAGTCCCATCAGGACCCCGATTACGAACCATGACGATTGTACATGGTTGGTTTTTGGATTTCGGCTCCCATCAGGAGCGGATTGATCATGGAACAAACATATATCATAGAACAAAAAATCATAAAACAAACTTTCGGCTGATTAGAGCGTGCTGATAACGTGTTGTAGAGAGAAAGAGAGATGCCAGAATATGGGGATTCATATCTGAATGTCTGTTTACCCCTTGTATAGTGCCTGTATTTATAGTGGAGGATTCCCAGGGTTAGGAAACCCTAATGGGCCTCATTAATACACAGAGTCCTAACAGGAATCCTACTTCTAGGTTTACACAGTCATACTTAAACACAGTTTACAACAAAAAATGATTTATAATGGATGTCGTTTGTGCACGAAAGAAGTTATAATTACATACGGTAGCATTCATATGTATTATTTCATTTATTTTTTGTGTTTGCAACGCATATTATTCATGAAGTAAATGAGTTATAATTATAAAATCGAGTACACTAGGTATCGCATGTGCACAAAATAATATATATTTAAGGGCAAATTACAATTTCGTACCCTGTGGTTTGGGTTGAATTTCAAAATGATACCCATGCTTTTTTTTTTTCATTTTCGTACCCTAAACTTTCAAAACGTTGCAAATGTGTTCCACCGTTAAAAAACCGTTACTGCTGCTGTTAAATGCTGACTTGGCTTCTGTGGGGTCCACCAAAGTTAACAAACCGTTAACTAAGGCAGCAAAAAACACCAAAACGGCGTCGTTCGTATGTTGTCTTCTTCCCTGTCGTTCGACTGCCGCTGCTCTCTTCCGAAACAAGCTCCACAGCACGATTCCCGATTTCATCGGCGAGAAGCTTTTGGACGCCGGAGAAGTTTCCGATGGTGGGTGGGAGAGACCCGGAAAGCCGGTTGTTGGAGAGGCTAATCTGGCCGAGGTTCGCCGAGATTGTGTCGGTTTCGGGGAACGAGCCAGCCAACAAATTGTCCTGCACTAGCGAATCGGACCGAACAGGAAGTTTCCGAGCGTGATGAGCGTCTGGAGATTGTTTCCGGAGCGTCTGGAGATTGTTGCCGACGTCTCTATTGCCGTCAAATCCATGCAGGCCTCGCTTACTGAGCTCCGCGCCACCATCGCGGCGTTCGCCGCCGCTGACGATCAGGCGCGCACCGAAATGCAGGTCGAACTGGCCGCAATCCGACGTGCTCTGCCGGCCCCAGGCGATGAAGACCGTCGCGACCAGCGTGACCAGCGCCGCGACCAGCGGTTCTTCCAAGGCGATCGCCGTGACCAGCGTGCTTGGCCAGAGGACCGCGGCGCCGTCGTGACCTCCATCGCCCCTCGCGTAAGGTCGCCGCCTATCTCTTCGATCGATTCGTCGTTCTCTCCGGTTGACCTCGCCGCCGATGAACGCTGGACCGCTGCTGTCACATCGATTAACCTCTCGCTCCGCAATCTTTATGCGAAGCTCAATCAACCAGCCGCCGCTGTTTGGCGTCGACCCAAAGCTTCTCGCCGATGAACTCGGGAATCGCGCCGTGGAGCTTGTTTCGGAAGAGAGCCAGCGGCGGCGGTCGAACGATTGGGAAGAAGACAACATACGAACGACGCCGTTTTTGGTGTTTTTTGCTGCCTTAGTTAACGGTTTGTTAACTTTGGTGGACCCCACAGAAGCCAAGTTAGCATTTAACAGCAGCAGTAACGGTTTTTTAACGGTGGAACACATTTGCAACGTTTTGAAAGTTTAGGGTACGAAAATGAAAAAAAAAAAGCATGGGTATCATTTTGAAATTCAACCCAAACCACAGGGTACGAAATTGTAATTTGCCCTATATTTAAAGTAGATTACATATATGTGTCACTTGTTTTGTTTTCTATGTTTACCATGTGCATCGTCTGTGCACAAAATAAGTAATGAAAACTCTCATAGATTTATGCGTTTAGTATACGACATGTGTTGCTGCATGATTATATTTTTTTGGGTTTTTATCATGAATGGTGCCTGAACTTTCACTAACAGGACTTCATAGTGCCTGAACTTTAAAAGTGATCAATTTGGTACCTAAACTTTCAAAAACCGAACTTCATAGTGCCTGAACTTTAAAAGTGATCAATTTGATACCCAGACTTTAAAAAAGAGGACTATGTGGTACCTCATTCAATTTTTTGTCAAAATTCCGTTAAAATGAGAGATAAGATGGTCTTTTGACATTAATTTTCATGTAAAATACTATTATTTTACCTCTCAACCTCTATATAAATGTGTATCATGGTGTTTCAAAAAATATATATGCATATAGATATTGCAAAACAATACATAAATTGATAAATAAAAATATACTCGAACATAAAAAAAATATTTCTAACATAAATTGAGTAATAGAAAAAATCTACCGTTCAAGTATATTTTTGTTAATCAATTTATTTATTATTCGAAAATAGCTATATGCACATTTTTATTTTTTGAAAGAATATCTAAAAAGTATTAGATTAGAGTCTTAATATCTAAAAAGTAAAACATTTTATTATAATATCCAAATAGTCCAAATTGTCAATGTGTCAGAATTTTATTGGTCAACTTTGATTTAGTTAAAACAAACGACATAACAACCCATTTTTTTTTCTCTCTCCTATTTTCCATTATTTTGTTTCT
The DNA here is from genome assembly GCA_033992175.1 of Spiraea crenata. Classification (NCBI taxonomy): domain Eukaryota; kingdom Viridiplantae; phylum Streptophyta; class Magnoliopsida; order Rosales; family Rosaceae; genus Spiraea; species Spiraea crenata. Next base: position 195,393 of record JAVBHV010000036.1, read on the forward strand.
CTAAATTAATCATAACTTTTGATATAGAAGTCGTAATGAATATTCGTTTTCATCGATAGATTCGTATAAGTGAGATCTACATTTTAAGATCCATATTGAGCATGTTTTTCATAGAAAATATTCCGTAAGTTTTGAATGCAAAGACAATCATGTGTCTTTGCAAAGACACTTGATTGTCTCTGCAGAGACACCAAATTCAAGTGTCTCTGCAGAGACACACGACTATCTCTCAGGGACAGGATGACTGTCTCCTATAGAGACACTTGACTGTCTTTGCAGAGACAATTAAGTGTCTCTACAAAGACACTTGACTATAACTGTGTCTGTAGAGACACATGACTGTCTCTGCAGAGACTCGTGATTGTCTCTTTAGAAACACATGATTATCACTGTAGAGACACTTGAATGTCTTTGCAGAGACACTCGATTGTCTTTGCATAGACACTTGACTATCTCTTGAGAGACACTTGACTATCTCTTGAGAGACACTTAACTGTCTCAACATTCAAAACTTAAGAAATTTTTTCTACGAAAACCATATTCAATATGGATCTTAAAATGAAGATCTCAATTCTACAAATCCATTGGTGAAAACGAATTTTCATTATGACTTCTATATCAAAAGTTATTATCAATTTAGTGAAACAAAAAAATTGAAAAAATAAGAAAGATGAGAGAGAAAGATGACATCGGAGTTAGTTACTTTTGCTGAGTTGGCATCAATTTTAAATTGGTTTTGGACTATATAGATATTTAATATCTTTTATGTCTTTTTTAGATATTTAGAGTTTTATTTTGGACCCCTAAGATATTTTTTCGAAACACCATAGTACACATTTATAGAGGTTGAGAGGTAAAAAATAATATTTTGCATGAAAATTAATATCAAAAGACCATTTTATCCCTCATTTTAATGGAATTTTGATTAAAAAAATTGACTGAGGTACTACATAGTCCTCTTTTTTAAAGTCTGGGTACCAAATTGATCACTTTTAAAGTTTAGGCACTATAAAATCCTGTTTTTTAAACCTTGGGTACCAAATTGATTACTTTTAAAGTTCAGGCACTATGAAGTCCGGTCAAAGAAAGTTCAGGCACCATTTATGATAATTACCCTATTTTTTTTGAACAAGAGTTGCCATTCACATAAAGAATGGCTCAGAGGGGAGCCCAAACCCATACAAGCTAGGGAGTAAACCCCGAAGAAATACAAAAGGTGGCCCAACAACAGCAACAAAATAAGGGGACCTAAAACTTAGATCCAACAACAAGAAGTAGAACCTAGCCGCCATAGCCTGGGACCCTGGGTGAGGTAGCCAGCCGCACAACCACGTCGGATGATCATATGTTATTACATATTTGTGTGTTATTGCATATTTTTTCTGTTACTGCAGGTTGTCCTCTTAATTCTTTATTGTTTATGCATGCTTATCTGTCACAAGATTATCCGTTGTTGCAAAAATAGAACAAGATTACCAATTAGGAAACGTAATACACTTAAATGCTACTTCATCGAACGAGTTAAGAAGGTGCTACTACGTATGTGATATTTTCTAAATGTTGGTTCATATGGCCTTTTCAGACAATAGCATTGTAAATGTCCTGTGGTTCTATTCTAGTCTATAGGAACTAGATAAGTTTCAGTAACTTAACGACATACAGATAAATGGGGTCCCATTAATCGTGGAAGCCACAAAGAATATAAAATCGGTGACTAAATTTTGAGGTTTCCGAAGGTTTCCAAGATCAACAGATGTCACTGACAGCATCGCATACTTCAAACAGATGAGCACCACATGCTATGGCTTTCAACGCTGACTTCATAACTTTGCCCCAGCGACGCTTAGGTTTCTGTGGATTCACGAAAAGTAGCTCATTGTTCCTGTACAGGCGAATTGCAAAGCAGAAATTAATTAAGTTTCAGCTCTCCCATCGCATGCTAAGAAAGTTAACATAGCAACAGACAAACATTCCCTCTACCGAAAAACACAAAGTGCAAAAACATAGGGGCGTCTCTGTATCCACCCATTACCAAAAGATGAACCAAAACTACGATGCCTCTTAAAAAGAAATCCTAAACCCAAGACATCCCCAACAAGCTTTTTTTTTTTTTTTTTTTTTTGATACCCAGGATGCCACCTGTCAGCTTTGCTGACTAGGCAACCCACCTGGGGCCCACCCGCCAAACCCTACAATCTTTGGGGAGCTGTAAACACTAGCATTAATGCTAGGTAGGTACCATCAGGTTTAGAACCTGAGACCTCTTGGGAAAACCCAAGTGCCTCAAGCCACCCCCACTGGAGGCCCCTCGGTAGACATCCCCAACAAGCTCACGCACCCCGCCAGAAACCAACCATCTCACCTCACATGCCGAGGAGGGACAGGTACAAGGTCGTCCCTGGCGGAAAACTGGCATTGATCTTTGAGGGTGGATATGTAGGTGCACAACGAGGTGCACCCAACCCAAGTATTGTACAAACATAAATAAGAGTTCCCAATTTGAGGGTGGATATATAGGGATTTATTGCCAAAAAGTGTTGCTTTGGGGGCTTAATGAAAGCCCTAAATCAAAATAAATGGCTCAGTGATTCTATTCTAAAACAATGCCCCTTTTTCAGACAGAATGGGCATACATATCGAACTTACAATGGTAGCTCAGGCATTTGCACATCCGCACAAGCAGGTACCAGCGACTTAATGAAACAGAGCTCATTGTTGCTGCATAAATTAAAAGACACAACAGTAAGTTTCACTCTTGCTTGCATGCATCAGAAAGGCGAGATTTTTATCAGAAAGATATATATCTAAACCAAAAACAGACAGTACAATATGCCCAGGGCACCTCTATATCCACTCATTGGTAAAAGGTCAATCAAATTCCATGATCTCTAGAACCATAAAGCCAAGACATCCACAACCAAAAACCCACCCACAGCAAGAAAGCAGCCGCCTCCCCTTCCTCCTGGTGCCAGTGTAAGATTTCTAGAAAGGAAAAGGAGGGAGAAGTAGACACTAGGCCACGAAATGGAATACATAACACTCCAGAGATAACAAAATCTTTGAAAACTGTGATCCTTATACATAGACAACACTTTGATCTTTTTTTTGTTATCTAAACTGTCTCAAAACCAATAAGCCCACAAAACATATGACGGTTTACCTCAAAATCGTTGTCTGATACAAATGCGGGAATCAAATACCAAAACACGGAAGATACTATTCACCATTAATATTGTTCGTTAAAATTCCCTTCGTGTCCCCTTTATTTTTTCATGCTGTTTAACATCATCCAAAACCTTTTCTCTCTCTCGTTCGCGACTTTCTCTTTCTCTCCTCCTCTCTCAAAGTCGCATGACCTTCATCGCCTCCTCTCCACTCCAGGTGACGACCTTCAACTCGTCGACTCTGTCCAGAGTCTATGCGTCGCCGACTTGTGTTGTTATTGAATTCAATTTGCAGTTAGAGGCACAATTTTTTGGATTTTTAAAATTCTCAATTTTTCTAGGGTTTCAGATTTGCTTCCGTAGTCGCAGAGATTAGGGCTTCACGATGGATGGGCTCGTCGATTTTGACACGGAAAACTATGGCACTTAAGGTAATTTTTCCTATTTAACATTTGCTTCACCAATTTCATTTTGCTGACACCGTTTCTCCACTTTTTTTAGTTTCGTTCCCTTTCCCTCTAGAATTTCTAATTCCTCGATTTGCAGGGACTATGACGTTCAGCGAGCAAAACACATTTCCTGTTCGAGTGGAAAGGCGCATGCTTTTACGAGAACACGGCTTGGACGGAGTTCAACAACACGAGTAGCTCCGAATTTGGCGGCGGAACTCTTCATATCAAGGTCTTGAATTTGAACTTGAATTTCTTGTTTTCTCTTGTTTTCGAGTTTAGTTTGTGGAAATTTGCAATCTTGAGCCTCTGGGTTATTAGGTTTATTGAGTTTTTTGAATCATTGTAGAGTCCAGGGTGACTTTGGATATTTGGTTCTGCTTGTTTTCTTTCATTTTCAGCTAGATTTGTAGAAAATTTGAAGTTTTTAGTTATCTTGAGGCTCCATTAATTGTTCCTGTAAAATAAAAATACTTGTCACTAAATTTGGATTGGTGATTGTCTTGTTTTATTATCATGGGCAATATAAGGTTTTTTAGTTTAAGAGGTTCAGTTGGGTAAGCTTATATTGGATATTTGGAATATGAGAGTAGCAGATACTGGTCATCAAGGTCTTAACCATGATTTCAATTTGAGCTTTTGGAGTCTCTTTTAATGTAAATTTGAGATGTGTAGTTGTTGTATGGTCCAGTATTCAGTCTGGGATTCACTGTTTTATTTTAGCCCGAGGGTAATAGAATTCTTATTCAGCCTATTCCCTTCAAATATTAGAAAACCTTATAATAGAAGAACTTATAATATAAGAACGTATGTAAAGTTTTCAAAGATTTAGTGCTTTTTCAGCCTCTATCCCTTTTCTTATGTGTTTCCAATTATTTGTCTTGTTAGAGGACTAAAGAACATACTAAGGATGCATGCCAAAACGGTCAACTGCTAATAAAGTTGTTTGATTTTTTATGAATGTTTCTTTCTTTGCAATTGTAGGTTATCCTGTCTCGCCAGTTCTTCATACTTTTCTAGGTTATGGTCTAATATTTTAATCCATTCAGACGATTCAGTGCACTGTTTAGTATTTCATCCCTTTAATGTTTTCTATTTTCTTGGTCTTGACCTAAATAATCTCTGGTTTTGTAGCTCTGTTTCCATGTTCTGGGTTTATTTTTCTGCTCTTCTTCTTGCTTGTTAATGAAAAGCTATGGAGTCTCATAGCCTGTGGTTTATTGATGAATCTCTCTTCATGTGTGCATTAACCTCATGGTTTCAGATTACCCTGAATCAAGAACACAAGTATATGCTAAGTTTTGCTCCGGATTATGATCATTTACCACTCATCGCTAAAGTGGAAGTATTTGAGTATGCCCTGCAAAATACAGAAAGAAATGACCTCGCAAGGGTAAGATTCTGACCATATCTTCTTCCCAAGTCTTCTATGTTCATTTGGTTTCTTGCTATGAGTACCATATCTTCTGACCATATCTCAAGGTGGATTGATAGGTTCTTTGGCTGAAAAGTCACACTTGAGAGGTATGGCTGGAGAGGACAAACGGTACAAGAAGTTTAGCAGTGATGAGCATGGTATGTGTTTTCCTTTTAATAACTAGTTACACAATCGCACACCACACAGATGCACATATATCACATTTGAATGTTCCACTTAAGAAAAATTGAAACTGCACGGTAGGGCCACCACGGAAGTCTGGTCTAATAATCCAAATCATCTACTCTCTTAGGTTTCCTTTCAAGGATAGTCCTACAAAAAGTTAACAAAAACTAAAACCAATGTTTTGTATAAACATGGATATTATCAATATAACAAAACGTTCAAGTACCCTTGATCATTGGATCACATTGCTAATCAGTGTGTGTAGGTGTGGTCATAAATGTAATGTTGGCGATAAACACCTCTGATGCTAATCAGTTCTCCTATAAAAATAGTCATCTTAAATTGAAGTGTATTTGATTTTCTATTAGGTTGGTTATCTTCTTGGTTTAGGTGATCGCCACCCAAGCAATCTTATGCTGCACCACGATAGGTAAGTGTTGATTGGTGACTTTGTCAGAAGCCATTTGATAAATTATTACTAACTCCGGGGTATCTCATGTTTTGTTGGTTACAGTGGGAAGATCTTGCACATTGATTTTGAGGACTGCTTTGAGGCCTCTATGAACCAGGAAAAGTTCCCTGAGAAGGTACATTTCAACATTCATTGCGCCTCTTTTCATATCTTTAAAATACAGTTTCCAGATATAGTTGCATAAATGTATACATATCTTCTTTGTTTCTCTTTTTTCAGGTCCCCTTTCGGTTAACCAGAAAGCTTGTGAAAGCAATGTAAGTTAGTGGTATAGAGGGCAACTTCTGTTCAACTTCTGAAAATTTGATGCAAGTTCTGTGGACACATAAAGATAGTGTTATGGCTATGATGGAGCTACAATGGCAAGTCTGCCCTTGTTTTGTTTTTACAGCGAGCTTTTTCTTCATTACTAGAAGTTTAATGTTGGATATATTGCACGATATTGTTCAGTCCTTTCATCTGTCTCCTGCTGTTTTTAATTGTCTTTCAGTTGTTGCTACATAGGTGAGGTCGCATATGCCATCTGCTTTAGTGCCTCTTCTACCTTCATTTTGTCATGATCTAATTTTCTCATGGAACACACTTTGTTCTTTTTTCCTTTGAAATGAACATCTTTACCTCATTTTGATATGTTTGTTAATAAATCTACCCAAAGATCAGTTTCAGTTTTTCGATTGAAGTTTGCATTTTCTAGACTAATTTTTATGTGCATTTTCTAGATCAGATCTGACCAAAGCATGCAAACCTGTCATTGATGATGCACCTATAGTTTATCCAACGGTGAAGGTAGTTATTCATTTTCTGTCTTCGACATCGTTGTTCTGAATATAATCTTTCATTCATTCATTTTCTGTTTTCTATATATTAGTTCTGAACAGGATGCCACTGGCTCTATGTGCTATTTACAATACTTAAGCATTGACGCCTTCTGATCTTGTTTGAATACTATACGGTCTGCTCGTGTTCATTCAAGTCCAGGAAGAAAACAAGAACCATTCAGGTAGGATAATCAATTTTTATACATTTGAGATAAGAAGAAATTGCTCTAACTTAAAGTGATTGTTTTCAGCTTAAAATTAGTGGTATGTATTATAGTTGGTTGAGTGTATGATACTTGTGTGCATTAAAAAGCCATTTCTGGCATAGTGTTTCCCTCTTTCTTCTTTTTATCTCCATATTCCCTCTAGGTCATCTTTATAATTTTGCTGTTGATTTTCATTTTTGAATTCATAAAGACTTAAATATTCAATATGTGGAAGTTTATTGTTGTTTCAGGCTCTCCAGAATGAAGACTTTCATGGCGTTCTCTTGTGTATTTGCAGGTATGAGATGCAAAGTCTGGATGATCTTTAGAGATTCAGATCTGAATTCATTTAGTTTGCTTGTTTTGAGGGATCCTACAATATGTTGATTATTCATTTGGTTAATTTCTTTATTTCGTTTCTAGGTGTTGTTAAAGTATTGATTATTTTCACAGTGCCTTGATTAGCAGAGGGACATTGGTTAAGAACCCCCTCACTGCATATGGTTAAGATCTTGCAAAAGTTGTGATCAACTCAACCATCCTCCGTTAATTTAGTTGCTTAGCTTCCTTTATGTATTTTGATCACTTGCTAATTGGTAAGGAGATTATGTATAACTTGTGTTGTGAAACTTCTTTCTAGCTAGCTCTTGTTGATTGCCTTCATGTGTATTACGAATCTTAGCTCTTGGATGTATAACTTGTGAAAATTTTGCTTTGCAGGACTGTTTTGGATTGAGAGGTGTAGGCTAATAGAGGGCTGCTTGGTTGATTATATGGGAGTGACCAAGGACTTCAAGACTTTGAGGTTGTAGGTTCTCATACTTCTTAGATAGGAAAAATAGGAATTATTGTGTAAGACATGAGATTTGTGAATGATATGAGTTTATGTTAAAATACTTGGTGTGGATTGAGATTTGTGAATGAATTTGGATTATGTGGATGGATGAAATAAATTGTTTGTACCAATACAAATGTGTACACATGTATCAATGTAAGTTTGAATACAAATTAAAAAAATGGTGGCTATCATCTTACTAAACAACAGTTTAACAAGAAAATCGTTGTCTATATCATCATACTAGACAACAGTTTTCTTGGCAAACCGTTCTCTTTCACCATTTTAGACAACGGTTTTCCACTATTGTCTAATCATGGCATCAAGGATTACACTGGTTTTCTTAACGGTTTTGGTTATACATAGACAACGGGTTTCCACCGTTGTGTATGGCCTTTCGTGGCCTAGTGAGAAGGGGTGTCTGTGGCCGAAAAGAGGTATTGCACCATGGGGTGCGCCAAGAAGTGCATTCCAGTATTTTTAAAACTTACCTCAAGACATAATGAATCTGATTTACCTACTAAGAGAAAATAACTAATGTGCTCTATCCAGACAATGTCTAAAAGAAAATAAATCAGCAGGACATGGAAATTACCCTGTAATCTCTTTTGCCAGGTACAAGATGTTAACAATCTAAAGAAAGATACAAAGAGTGTTTGGGAGATGAGAAAATGGAAGAGAAAAGGAGAGAAACAAGAGAAAATGAACTTGTATTATTTGACAGAAAAGTACAGAATGATTTCTTAGCTTACCAAGCTAATAAGCTGCAGCTATATATACTTAAGCTAAGAAGCGTACAGCTGTAGCTAACACCAACTAACTAAAGAATTACAATTGTGTCCTGCTACATCAGCTAACACTCCCCCCTTAAACCCAGCTGGGGAGCTCTGTTACCCTTCTCCTTTCCTTTCTCTAACTTCACGATTTTCAGAACAATCATCTACAGAACCGACTCTTTTACAAGGATATGTGTGAAACTTACAACTGTACTTGAGCTCAGCGAGCTTGCAACTGTAGTCAGTCTTAGAAATCTTGTTTATCTTATCTCCAGACTCCTCAACCTTCACCACAGAACAGGCTTTATTTGCTTTGGCATGGACTCTTTGGTGGCCTCCAACTGCCTGATAAGACCTGAAAACCTTGCCACAAGTCCTGCACCTGTGCTCGCTTTTCTTCTGGGAATCAGCATAGACTTCAGATGCAGTGGCCACTATCATGTTGTTGTTGCCAAAATCACAAGCCTTAAACCCAGGTTTCTTGTTCAGACCAGACTTCATAGAGAATTCTACTGCATCTACAATATCCAAATCCATCTCCACTAAACCATGACTTTCCTTTTCAGTCTCAACATTATTCAATACAAATGCAGATTCCTCATCCACTTCAGCCCTTTCAAACTCTTGACCCCAACAAGACTTGTAGATTTCTTTATCACTTGCAAACCCAGAGTCATTTTCAATAAATCCACACATTTTTTTTCTCATTAAACACATCCTTACAATCTGGATTGCTTTCGTCAGAATCAATACCTTTGCAACTATGAGTATCCACATTGTCTAATTGTTGTCTGCTTTCACCAACTATATCCTCTCCAGAATCACTGACCACCTCAATTTCAGAATCACTACCCACAAGGACACAATTCTCATAATCAATACCCGTAGAACTGCCTTCGCTTACAACAACCGCAAAAGCTTCATTTACATCTTGAGATTCCAAATCACTGAAATTTTCTTGCTTCTGCAGCTCTTGTTTAACATGGACAACACTATATCCTTTTGAATCAACCACATCATAGAGAGCATTGATACATGTAAGCTCACTGAATAACACAACAGCATCATAAACCTTCATGTCACAGACCTGTTGGGGCTGATTAGATTCCATATCTGGGGAATGATCAATTTCAAGACTTTTACATGCTTCGGAGCTCGAGGACGTACTATCTGCACAACTGGTCTTAACTGATTTTTCATGAGATATAGGTTCATCCAGCCACCAAGGGAGAGGAAACACAGCAAACCTCTTCTTTAATCGCTGCCAAGCTTCAGCAGAAGTTTTGCAACCAACCACACATGCCACAACATCATCACTCAATGTAGCCACCAACAAATTGAGTAGTGCTTTGTCAGTTTGCACCCATTTGTGATACTCAAGAGTAAGTTCAACACCATTTATCTCGGAGATAACAAACTTAGTAGGAATCGAAATTGAGCCATCATAGTAGCTAAACAGATCATGGGCTTCAAGCAATGTTCGAAACTGAAAGCTCCACCACAAGTAATTTCTTTCATCCAGTCGGTGATTAATAAGACGAACCAAACTGCCAATATTAACAGTAGTCATAATGAACAAGTACTGCACCAAATAACAACCACACCGTGACCACAGCTTGCATAAAGAACTGCAATTGTCTCCAAACTGCTCACTAAAGCAACCAACTCTTCAACAAGGAACAACAAAGCAAACCTCTCACGAAATCAAAGCAACTAGTCACCATACAAATCACCAACCTTCAACACTTATCTTCACATAACAGATCCTTTAATTCTTCCAACAACTGATATGAACACAAATGGGTTCGTGCCTTTAACAGCAACAACAAAAAACGGCTAAAACACACCACTTCAACTTTCCCAAATTCTTCAAGAATGAAGAAACACCTAACTGCAAACTAGAGCTTTGGCTCAGTAATCGTGACCAATTTCAACCGATGAACTCAGTGATAGCTTCGGCTAACACAGACAAAACACCAATTTCAACTGACTAACAAACAGAAGCTTCGGCTTCATAAACGGAAGAACTGAACAAATCTCCAGAAATCAGACAAACAAAGATATGAGCTTCGGCTCAGAAACAGATGCTTCGGCACCGTAATGCAACACAAACTCCAAGATTGATGCTTCGGCACCAAAATCAACACAAAAAGCTTCGGCTTTCCAAAACAACAACAATAAGCAAAAATTCTCAACCAAACACCAACTGAAGCTTCGGCTTCACCAAATATCAACAAAAAATAGAGCTTCGGCTCTCCTGATCAACTCAACAACAACAAGAACTAGACAACACACGAAGCTTCGGCTTCGCAGAGCAACCCACCACAGATAAACAACAAGCTATGGTTTCATCAAACCCCCAAATTCCACACAGGTTCAGCGGAAAATCACCAAGAAAACTTCAAGAACCACTCAGATTTCCAGAAAACTTACAGATTCGCACTCGTATAGAGAGCGCGAACAAACCCCAATTGAAGAGAGCAATCTCCGACGAGTTGATCGGAAAGTACTGAAATTCGTGGCGGAATCCGGCGAATGACCGTCGGAGAAGACGCCGGAGTGCGCGGAAGCTTCAGGATCGCAAGGCGTCAGCCGTACTGGCTCTTGATACCATGTTAACAAACTAAAGAAAGATACAAAGAGTGTTTGGGAGATGAGAAAATGGAAGAGAAAAGGAGAGAAACAAGAGAAAATGAACTTGTATTATTTGACAGAAAAGTACAGAATGATTTCTTAGCTTACCAAGCTAATAAGCTGCAGCTATATATACTTAAGCTAAGAAGCGTACAGCTATAGCTAACACCAACTAACTAAAGAATTACAATTGTGTCCTGCTACATCAGCTAACACAAGAATGGTTCCTTAAGGCTGTGATTGTTCTTGGCAGAAATTTCAAAGTACGGAAGATCCATGCCTCCCGGTTCGTTGCCACACAAAACAATCGGCACATTCTTATACATCCTATACAATCCACAGGAAAACAGAAAGATAAGCTACTTACAAATGTTTACCAGTTGATATTCGGGAAAAAAAAACATATATGCTTTGGAATCAATATCTAATACCAGCTGAAAACATACCCGCTGAGACGACGGTGGTACAATGAGATAGAATTAGCATTTTCACCGAACACGATAATGCCCTGTGGGTCGATACTGACAACACCAAGAAAAAACAGATATGCATTAGAAAAGACAGTAACAATTGCAAATCAAAATCGCGCACATTACAAAATTACTCGAACCGCTTCGAACATCATTTTTTTAATTAATGGTTCGAGTCCATTCACCAAAAATAAAAATTGCAAGTATAAATTTCATAAATCTTTTTTAGTCCATTCACCAAGAGATAAGAAAGAGCAATACAAATCATGTAGTACATTTTTTCATCAACTTTGGAGCTCATTTACCAAGAACAAGGAAATGGGCTACTGGCCAACTTAATTCAAACGAGGTTATGATAATTCTGGTTTCAATTAAAAAATGAATTATGTAGTCAATAGGAGCTATCTTACGAGCTTAGAGAGAGAAAAAACCACCGCCCCCATCGTCGCCTCGCGCATTTCAGGAGCTCAAGAAACTGAGATTTTCTGCCAAATTCACGAATCAGGGTCCAAAGTTTCATGACGAGGCGGTCGATTGGGGTCGTCGCCAGAGGTGGGCAGCGGCAGATCGGAAGGTTTGGGTTGGAGGAAAACCGGAGGGTTTAGGGTCATCGGAAATCGATCGGAAAGCCAACGAAGAGGCGGTGAACCCCGGAAAGTCGCCGGGCGGGTGGAGCCTTGGAGTTGAGTTTCAAAATGGGGGGAGTGAGGAAGGGCAGAGATTGTCACGTGTAATAACGAATATTACAGTTAATATCTAAAGTTTTAGAAAAATATACATACGTAAAAGGAAGTGTAAATGTAAATCAACCGTACAAGGTATGAAATGAATTAAGCTAGTGGAAAACAAGGCTTACGTACGGGTCAGCAAGGGATGATTCATCATGCTTCACGCAGTCGAACGCGAACACCTTCCCACAGCTTGTGATGTAAACTTTAGCACCTACCACTGCTGCACTGCCAACACAGAGGATCTTGACGGCATGGTTACCGAGGGAGGTTGGAACAGCCTGCATGGAAAATCACAACATGAGAAAGAGTAACCAACTCAGAGAGCAAATCCGTCCGTTATAAATACCAACAAGCTCAATCTAGCTGATTTGGGGCACACCCCATTCTCAACTAGTTGAGTACTTACATTCGCACAATCGGCCATCTGATCTGATTTTCCCCTATTTTGTAAATGGAAGTGACAAAAAAAGCTCAGGTCCTTTGCGTTTGCTTTTCTTTTATGCAAATCGCAGAGTAGGTTGCAAAGCTCAGGTTCAAATGCTCTCTTGCAGTGCGTTTATATAGCAAGGTTGCGTATTGATGAGTTCTCAGCCGACTATCCTTTCTATTGGTTTTTTATAAGCCTTCCTACATTAGTTGTGACCCTACTATCTAAACAATTAGAAAAGTGGATCTCTCAAAACACCATATTAGAACAGTGGATCTCTCAAAACACCATATTAGAACAGTGGATGTCTAGAAAAGTGGATCTCTCAAAACACCATATTAGAACAGTCTGTCTAGAAAAGTGGATGTCTCGAAACAACATATTAGAAAAGTAAGTTGACTTGAGCGTCCCAAACTGCATAATTTCTCTTTGGGAAATGCTAATATAATCCAAACGGGCCTGTTACACATATTTTCCCATTTCATTTCATGTACTTTTTATTATTTTGTAGTCATGAGAAGGAAGAGAAGGAAGAGAAGGAGAGAGGACATGATTGTGGAAAATTACTTCCTTTCGTTTCAACAAACAAACTCGATGAAAAGACTATAAGTGTGTGGATGAAAATGAACAAAAGAAAAAAAAAACAAGAAGATGTAAAACATAACAAGAATTCGCATGATCTGACAAGCTTTACTTAGGTTTAAAAGGAATTTCTAGCTTTCACTCATATATCACTCCATCCAAACCGTGGTTGACCATTGCCCTCTGTCCAAACCAAGTAAGCAAGATAATATATGGACACCCATTGTCAGGCTTGCATTGTTGTATATAAACACCATACAGCTCGATCGATCCTCCTAGATGAGTTGATAAATTATGCACGGGGTCTCTTTGTAGTAAAAATAATCAATCTTTAGATACGTTACCCCCACAAATTATTAAAGATTGATGGTTGGTGGTGAGAATGAAATTGGTGCGAATATATGGATTGGGGGTTATTGGCACTACCCCAACAAAATAACCAAGACATTTTCAAAATGTCATCATTATATGGATTGAGGGTTATTATTGTGGATTCCGGGGGATTGGCGCAAGGACCAAATTTCTGTCGTCATTGCCGTACGCGTCCAAACTTCTAAACTTTTCATTTGGGATTCCTCCACCGTAAATTTCGTTGCTTCGATGTCTAGTGCAGACTACAGATTTTTAATGGCTATCGGGCAATCGGGAAATCGCCACCTTCAAGCTTAGGTCTTGCCCTCCCAAATACTAGTGGGATCATCTGTCCGCAAACAAAAACGCGTGGGATCCTGGAAGAGGGAACTCCTCCATGTGTTTCCTGTAATATTCGTACGACTTTTTGACTGAAACTTTGTGAACTTCCAAATATAAATTGAAGGACAAAAACTATGTCACACATAAGCAACTTACCATATGAGTATATTTGCATGTCAGCTGTTCTAGTAATTCAAATAGAAAATTGTATCCATCCGACGATTTTGCCGTTTTGAACTGCAACTTTTTATTTGGTAAGTTTTTTACTTTCTCAATTTTTGATATTTCAATGCCAGCAATTTATTGGCCTATGTCGTATTGTTGATCTCTTTCTATTTAGTACGGAAGTTTGTTTTTTTTTGTTTTGTTATGAAAGTTCTTTATTAATAAAAATAATTGGAAATACATCACAAATTACATGGATAATCAGAGTAACCAGACCAAAACTCAAACGTGAAGTCAGAAACTATAGTAGTATCTTAAAAACGAAGATCCCTTGTCTGTCAATCGCGGGGAGAACAAATTGAAATAAAAAAAATACAGCCTTAGACAAGGCAACAAGTAACCAACTTCCAAGTTAAATCGTGTCTTTTTGATAATGCTAGCTCAATCACATCACTTTTGTGCCGGTAAGTTTTCATACCAAAATGGGAACATTCCTTCCTACAATTAGGAAGTCTTTTTTTTAATCTAAACACTTGAGTTTTTAATCTCATCAATTGTGAGATTAAAAACCATTAAATAGGATTGAGGGACAGATTGGGAATGAAAAAGCACAAGAATATGGTTTGAATTAGAGTTTCACAAATTGATGGCATGTGTTTCTTTGAATTATCAATATATATTCTCGCAAAAAAAAAATTTATCAATATATATATATACGCACACACGTTGGTTTGTAGACTTTCGATTACCTATATGTATATATGATGTCTCTATCTTGTTCATAATTCAAAGGCACATTTCCGACTTGAGAGTGTACACATACATTATCTTTCGAACTTGGAAATTGGATTCATTAGATGCATTTAGCTTATCCCAATCAGATGGCTAAAAGGAGTGATGACTACTTAAGTAGAAATTAATCTATTATATTTTTAGACCAACTAGTTTTACTAATATGTATACGATTAACACATTCGTCGCCATAGAGATCAATTGTTGACTAACTTACTAGTGTTTTCCTATCAAGCACAAAAGTTGACCAACTGGTCACCCTTTTGATTATCTCATTTTCATTAGGTTGAGTACCTTTACTTTAGGATGTAAAGTCTGTGACTCACTCCTCCGTTTTTAACCCCAAACTACATAATTTCTCTTTGGGAAATGCTAATATAATCCAAACGGGCCTGCTACACATATTTTCCCATTTAATTTCATGTACTTTTTATTATTTTGTAGTCATGAGAAGAAAGAGAAGGAGAGAGGACATGATTGTGGAAAATTACTTCCTTTCGTTTCAACAAACAAACTCGATGAAAAGACTATAAGTGTGCAGATGAAAATGAACAAAAAAAACAACAAGCGATAAAACATAGCAATAATTCACATGATCTGACAAGCTTTACTTAGGTGTAAAAGGAATTTCTAACTTCACTCGTATATCACTCCATTGCCCCCAATAGTTAACCATTTCCCTCGGTCAAAAAAATTAGTTGGACCATTCCCAAACCGTGTTAGCGAGATAATATAAAATCAATAAGATACATATATTTTAGTAAAAATAATCAATATACATATATTTTAGTAAAAATAATCAATCTTTTGATATTGGGAAGAAAAAATCATCCTTTAAAAATTATATAAATAAAAAACGTTTGTTTCACACTATTGGGGAGAATAGGGAAGGTGCTTTTCCCCCCCCCCCCCCCCCCCCCCCCCCCCCCCCCCCCACGTCCGACGCTCCCCCCCGCCTTTTTTTTTTTTCTTCTTCTCTCTCTTTTTTTTTTTGGCCGCTTTTTTTCCCCCTTTTTGTTTCGCCCCCCCCCCCCCCCCCTCCCCCCCCCCCCCCCCCCCCCCCCCCCCCCCCCCCCCCCCCCCCCCCCCCCCCCCCCCCCCCCCCCACAAATAAAAAACGACGCGGCCGCCCGGGCCGGGGGGGCGCCCCCCCGCCCCCCCCCCTCTCCCTCGTTTAGCTCCGCCCGTACCCCGAGTGGCCCCGGCGGCCCCCCCCCCCGCTTTTGAAGTTGAAATCATCCGCAATTACCTCGCCCGCACCCACCAACAGGTCTCCTCATTCTCAACCTTCAATTTTCTTTGTTTCCAATTGATTCGTATGCCCATTTGCTTATATTAGCTGAAAACTCGAACTTTGGCTCCAAATATGCAATCAGAACCACAAAAGCTTTGGAACTTATGTTAGTTTAACGTTGATGAATACTGGGTTTGTGCATAATTATTTAATTATGGGTTTACATTTGTTTGTTGAGATCTTGATACCCATGTTAGTGTAGATTTTGCTTGGTGATCAATAATAAGTTGGAATTGGTATCCGGAACTTTATTGAGTTTATAAGTTATTTAATATGAGAACTGAAAGTTTAAAGTTTGACTGGGATTGTGCTTGCATGTAAGGAAATAGGATGTCCTGATAAGGTCTCTCTGGTCGAATTTTGATGGATGGATATGCTTTTGAGAAAACTAGAATTTAACACTGCCCTTTGATTTGTTATTGATCGTTCATGGTTATTTTTGGTTGATCTGACCTTGATCATTCCTAGGTTTCTTAGTTTTTCTATTTTGTTTTATGTGTTTGTTGAATATTTCCATGTTGGTTTTTACTGATGGGAGAATGTTGATTTAGATTGAAATGGATTTGGTGTTTGATGAATTGGTACTGTTTTGGTGGATTACAGGTCCTGATTAGGGCAAATAGTTCTTCAAGGGAGAAGACATGGGTATGATTCTATTTAAATTTCGTTTCTTTTTGCAAAAGTTTTGGTTTTGGAATACAGTGGTCCGAATTTTTCTTGGATATTTGGATAGGTTAAATTAGGAAGCATGAAAATTTGCAGTTTTTTGAATCTTTAGCTTGAATTTAGTTGACCTCTGGTTTTTAACATAGTCTTTTCACTTCAGTTGTACTAATTCTTGATTTGGTTTCTTCTAATATGCTTAATTGATTGAATAAACGATACCATTGCTTTGCTGTAAGCAAAGAGTGGTTTTCATTTGTGAAACCTGCTATTTGATGTACATACTCTTTTGCATAGGTGGCTATATTATCTTTCTATAGAACTAATATCTAGGGAAGCAGCCTGACTTAAAATAGATGTACTATCTCCACTATCTCATTGCAATTCTGTACTGCTTCTTAGGTTCCGTAAAAGTTCATATTCAACTGAGAGCTAGGAAGCTAGGTGATTATAATCCTTATTTTGAATATCCTTTTTGAGCTGAAGTCCAAAAAAAGTTTGGTGATCAGACAGAGAGATACAGTCTTCATGGTAAAGGCCATCGAACACTGGGAGATATTGCAGCAAACTTGAACATTTTTTTTGGCCTTTGCAGAGGCCTCTTTGTCTTTATGCTACCTGTTTGTGTCTTCCTTTTGTGTGATATAATGTAATTTCCCTGTCTTTTCATCTAGCTTTTTATTACACCTAAACTCTTAAGTTAATTTTGGATACTAATTAATCTGGATGGTTTGGGAATGTTTAGAACTGTGAAATGCATAATTTGATATTTTAAGGGTGTTCCATTTGGTTATTATTATTATTTTTTTTGGCGTGATCTGATTTTCAGGATTAAGGCTTTGGTTATTTTGAAGCAGGGAACCAATTCTGGATCCACTCATTTTGACTATCAGGTAGACTCCATTCCTTTTGGAATCCTAAACAAAGACTTAAGTATTTTAGTTTTACTTGGCCTTCATTTGTTTGTTAAAGACATTCAAATGATGATCATTTAGACAACCGTGTGGCTTTGAGATTTGACTATAACCAAGTAGAAACATGAAGTGAAAGAACCATTAAGTTTATCTCTACTTAATGCAAACATGTTGATGGTAATCAACTTTCGTCTATGGTTTATAGGCATTGCAAAAGAGCTGCATAATTCATAATTATTCATAATTATCATAATGTTGGCCAAATATCATAGGAATTCTGTGGTAGCATTGATATTTGGAAATTTTTAGTATTACCTATTGCTTATTTGACTCTTTTATATATAAATAGGGTATACTTTGTTAGTACGTTTAACAATTCCCTTGGTTTCACACCCAATTTAACAAATCCTAAATCCGAATTGGCTGAATTTTCTTTGGGCTTCGTCTCTTCCTCAGAGAAACCAGAGTTGTTGGCGACATTTGATTTGGTGGCTTTTTCACGACAGATTTTCTGTTCGTCACTTGATCTGGTCTTTTGAGGGCCGTCCATCTTCACCTGCCCAACTGTTGCTATAATCATCAAATCTTTCAGAGCAAAGGTATGAAAGTTTATTTCTCTTTGTTACTAACTAGCATTATTTAGTTTTAAATTTGGTTTCTTTAGCAGGGAATCAAGATGAGATTATATTGGTCATTACCATAAATATAAATATCAATATATTTATTGGTCTGACTTCTTAAATCTAAACAACTCATTATCTTTATTTTGGCAATATTCTGTGTAGCTGGCTGTTGTATTGTCAGTTGATCACCAAGGAAAAAAGGCTTATATGCAATTGGTAATACATAAGAAAGTAAAACGACTGAAAGGTTTAAAACCTAATCATGCAGTTCATCATGATCACAATGAACAATCGAATATGCAGAACATGATACAGGAAGAAAGAACTCCTTAATTAAACACATTATGTTTTCTTCTTAACCCTTAGTTATTAGCTTATATGTTTGAGATATTGTTGGTTGATCAGTGTCTTCTCTGTACCTCTTTATGTTTCCCCAGAATTTCAAAATCATCAGCATATTTTCTGGAGACAAGAGAGAGTGATTGTGAAAGTGAAGCAGCAGTATTTATCAGAAGAATTGCAGCAATTGTGATACTGCAAATCAGGTATGCATTGTAGTTGTCATCAATCAACAATTAACAGCCAACCCTTCCTGAGAGTTGCGTTCAGGTTTCAGCAGGCATTAACTAAAGACGGCTGTGGTCATTTAATGGTTACGTGTTTGTTTTATATTGACTTTAGAGTTTAAATCTTTCAATAAATTTTCTTTTTGTATACTGAGGACAACATATCTTGGTGTATTTAAGTTGTGATTTATGCTGATGACTTTTTGGGCTTCATAATGCAAGAATTGGCTATGTCCTTTGAAACACTTCCAGATTAGCTTGCTTTTGCTCTGACGGTCATTAGTAATGTATGTTTACCTTATCCTCAAACATTATCAAATGTTTTGAAGGAATCTGCGTTGGTCAATTATCAAACCCAGAGTTGATTAAATCTTTGGTTCTGCCCTCAGTGGATCAGCATACTTACTTTTTTATGCTTTTTGTGAAATTTTTGTAATTTGTTAGGTGTATTGTTTTATGTTTTGAGTCGTATTTGTATGCCATTATCAACCACCATGATTTTTCTTACATCAGTATCTTTGTGTATGTTTTATACTCTTGCTGTCAACCCCGCGGCATCACTGCTGCGGGCATTCTTACTAGTAACAACTAGTTCTTACTAGCTAATTGGGGCCCCCCCCCTTTCCCAACTAGTGGAGCACCCACACACACACCACCCCCCCCCCCCCTCCCCCATTTTTAAAAAAGAAGAAAGAAAAAAGCCCCCTCTTTTTTTTTTTGTTTCTACATACTTTTATTAAAAAAAAAAAAAAAAAAATGTGATGATGAAATTCTGAATGGCAGTGGGGTTAAATCAAGCTGCAAATGAACAGAGGAAACACAAGATGACATTTATAGGGGCTCTTACCAAAAACTACTATATGAGTCTTAGTATTACCAAAAACACTACCTCACTTTTTTCTTACAATTTAATACCAAATCAAAACCAAGAAGCCCACCACAGCCCACGTGCGTGGGGCTCACGCACCCCACATACTTGAATTGAAGGAACAGATCCTTCAATTTGAAGGATCTGTTCCTTCAAATTTGCAGGTGTTCCTTCAATATGCAGGAACAGCTCATTCAGATTTGAAGGAACAACTCCTTCAAATCTGGAAAGCTTGAAGGAGATGTTCCTTCAAATTTGCAGGTGTTCCTTCAAATATGGGAAAGTGAAATGCATCTGACACCAAACCTGAAAACTGGGGAGCGTGTGTGTGTAAAGTTGTTATTAAAAGTGTACAAGCAAATTAAAAATCAACATGTGTCAAAGTAATATTATATTGTAATATTTAAAGTGCAGTAGTATTTTTGGGTATTTTACTCTTCAAGTAGTATCAAAATGTAACTCCGTTTCAAGCTTTTAACCCATACGTGGCCATGACTCCCATACTAGCCAGGACAAAATTTGTTGTCATCATTTGCATACAAACTGCATTCCAGTTACGAGATGTTTTCAAATTTTAATCGTTTTATCAGATTACTTTTCTAATTGCTCCTTTAATTAAGTGATACGTCTTAAGAAAAATAATAATTGAGAGATACGTGTTTTCAATCTTGTACTTTTTTTTGTCGGTTTCTTCTTATTATTTTATTATTATTATTCGCTTTTTTTATTTACAGTATTTTATTTTTTCCTTCAAGCTTAATCATAGGGTGGATGGATTACAGTAAATGATGTCTCCATTTTCCTTAGAGTTGACCAATTAAAGCCTTCTCACTTATTTTGTATCGGTTATATTCTAGGATACCACGTTGTCAGTAGTATCTCGGGTCAGCTTCATGCCTTCACTTGAAGCCTAGAATATTGAATATCCTAAACTTCATGTTTCTCCCATTGATGATTGGTGTGCTTTGCTTGAAAAAGGCGTTGAATCTTATAGGTTTGTTTGGAAGCTTCTGATCCAATCGGAATCACTTTTCAACTCAAAACAGAGTGCACATATAAGTTGGAAAACCGAAGCATACATATCAGTTAGAGGTAGGGATGGTCATAATTACCCATGGGTTTAGTACCCATGGGTTTTTTCCTATATGAGTTTGAAAATAGTTGGGTTTAAAAAAGAGAACTACTATGTACACCCTACTTATGTCTTTGGACACCCATATTTCTTTGGCCACCCATGGTTGAATTAGTAATCTCTTTGAACGCCCAATAAAATTATAATATACCAAAAGTAACCCCTAAAAAATTGTTTTTAATTCATCCCAGGGAAATATATTTGTTGGCCCATTGGTACGACTCGTCCCTCAAATCGGTTTAGGAATCGGCCGAGATGCTCTACACCTACACCAACGCCATCCACGGCTTCTCCACATGGCTCACGAAAGCACAAATCGAGACGCTCCAATCCCAACCCGGAGTCCTCTCCGTCCTCCCCAAGTTGAAGTATTAGGGTTCTTAGATTGTAGCTGAAAGACCAGTTTTTGACCACTGTAGGCGAATCTGAGATAGCAAATTGCTTCCCGTTATTCTGATTGGGCTCAATTGGCAAATTATAGTGTTCAAATTTCTCATTTGTTTATATATTGACGTCATTTCTATGAAGTTTATTGATTATGTAAATGTGGATAAATCAGTTATGTCGAAAAAGAGCAGCCCAAGATTAATGTGGCTGCCAAGAATTTGCACGAAAGATTTCCTAGGAGGGCTACAATCTGCCATAGTTCTGGGCGTGCGATGACGCTTTCAACGTTCGAAGTATTCACTTGTTCCTTGTTCATGTGTAGTAGTTTCAAATGATCTCAATTACGCTTTTGTAAAACTTAGATAATAAATTGAGAAAATGTTTGATGATGTATTTAGGTGATGCCGATGATTGAATGGTTAGCCACGCAGTCTCGTAATGTAATTGAATTCACACGACCCATCAGCTAGCCGCGTGATGTTTAATGCATACATGGACCTTGCACACAATGTTGGCTTCTCCGCATAAAGCAAACGATCGAGTTAGGAAAGTTGTATGGTACCTTACGTAGAAATACGATGCAGAACACTGAATTAAAAGAGTCATTTTGTGATATCCAGATTCCGAAACTTGTTCAATTCCGGAAGTCATTCTACTCGGACGCCCGAGTTTCTTGGACTCGGCCTAGAAACCGAGACGGTGCCGCAGTCCAATTCCGAAAGGGACGTCGTAATTGGAGTTTTGGACACCGGAGTTTGGCCCGAGAGCAAGAGCTTTGACAATACTGAGTTAGGATCCATACCCGCATTATGGAAAGGTGAGTGCGAATCGGGATTTTGGTGTCATCGGCCATGACCACAACCAGTGGCGGATCCAGAAAGAAAAACTTGAGGGGTCAGCATGTAAAGTACTGTAATTTTTAATAATCAAAAAATACTTATACATAGCCCAAAAATTCATGTTTTCCTAATATGATTACAACTTTTCCAAAAGTCTACGACGGGGTTTCATACTCTGATAGCGATGCATGATAAGTTCATTATCAATACATGTAAAAATATCTTAGGACTGTAATCCGTTATTGGAGTTTTTAATCCAGTATCTGCCTCAAGATTAGCTAGAATTTATCTAACTCACTCTCTTTTGAACTTGTACTATCCGGATCATTCGAAGGTTCCTCTTTACGAACTTTCTAAAAGTACCGTAACATAATTCTACACATCAATTAATCAAGAAACAAAACAAAACTATGTTACTAGATATTCAACACAACAACAACCCAATCATTTAAACAATTTCATATTGCCGATCAAGAAGCAAATAAAACTATATTACTATGTAATGAACAAAACAACAACCCAACCAAATTAAATAATTTCATATTGTCTACACATTAATTTAATCAAAGAACAAATAAAATACTAATTAATTATCAATGAACACAACAACCCAATCATTAAATAATTTCTTATGGAAATGGAATATATGTACCATGAATAAAAAGATTACCAAATTGGAGAAGAAAACTAAGTTGGTGATGCCCTCTTTCCACACCCAATCCGAAAATGAGTGAGAATTGCCAAATTGAAGATTGAGGGGTTGAGATTATGAGTTGGATTTTGAGAATTTAGGGAATTTAGGGGTTATTACAATTCGGAAGAGCAGGAGAATTTGAGAGGAGAGAAGACGGGCTGCTGCTCATTTCTCTCTGTTTGAAGTGAGCTTGTCGAAGAAGTTTCTGTCAAATTGAAAGGAAACGGCGTGCCGTTTCAAGAAGCCTGCTACCAATTATTTATTTATTTTTTGGTCAAAGCCTGCTGCCAATTAAAGTTGCTGCCAAATTGAAAGGAAATGGAAGAAGCCAGCTGCCAATTAAACCAAACGCACCGTTGCCATATAATGAAAGTTACCAAACGGCACCGTTCCTTTCAAAGTCAATTTTTTTAATAAAACGCGTGGTTCAGTCTTCTTCTTCCTTACAACAACACAGAAACAATGGAGGCTCATCTCTCACCCGCCGGATCTCTCTCTCAATCTCAGGGGTCCAAGTGAAAAATTCTTAGGGGTTTTCTCCAAGTCTAAGGGGTCCTAGGACCCCTGAGGACCCCCTGTAAATCCGCCACTGACCACAACTTATCTGAACTTTCCCGGTGACCGCCGTTCGTATGCCGTAACCACAAACCTTTTTCTTTTTCAAATTTTTCAGATTCATTTATGAGATATTTGTAAAATTATTAATATGGGCCTTTGAGTCATTTTAACCAAGGATACAATTGTCTTTACAAGTATTAAAAATGTCATGGGTGTACATATCAGCTCTCTTAAAAAAACCCATGAAAAATATGTTGGGTTTGGGTAACCCACGGGTACCCGTGGGTAATTTAACTCAAGTTAATGTTTTTTAGAAAACCCATCAAAACATCTCGCCTCCACTCCATCTCCACCTCCGGGCGAACTCCGGCAACTTCCGGCAGACCTCCGGCGAACTCCGGCCAACTCCGACGACATCCGACTAACTCCCGACCAACTTCTGGCCAACTCCGGCGACATCCGGCTAACTCTGGCCAACTTCCGGCGGACCGCAGCCAACTTCCGGCGAACTCAGACCAACTTCAGGCGAACTCCGGCCAACTTCCGGGTGAACTTCCGGCGGAAGGGGAAGTAATGAGAGTGAGGCTTTTGAATTGGAGATGGGTAATCAATTACCCATGGGTTTGGGTGGGTAAAACCCACTAATTGTCAAATGGGTTTTGGGTTACCCACTACCCATCAATAAAAATTATGGGTATGGGTTACCCATTACCCACCAAATTACCCATTTGGCCATCCCTAGTTAGAGGAGTCCATCCAAATTCATGTGCTGATGAGCCAAAGTTATTCTCAAACAAGCCATAAATATCAAATGAAAGCTCTTAGCTTTTCTGTATGAGGCAATTCTTTGCTGACCTTCTAGCAATCTGTGCTTTGGCACAAAATAGAAGGCTCCAAATCCTCTGTCCCCAAATTATCTGTGACCCCTCCGTCCTTCCGACACGTGTCACCCAACTTTGGGTATATATTCTTGAGGTCGAGACGGAACTTTTTTCAGCTGGAGTCATCATCAATCGGTGACCGGAAATGGTTGAACGGAGGGAGTATTGTCGGAGGGGTTTTGGCAAAAAACAGAGATTTTGGCAAAAAAAAAGCTCTGAGTTGGATGACACGTGTCACAAGGACGCTGAGTTGGGTGACACATGTCGAAAGGACGGAGGGGTCACAGATAATTTGGGGACTGAAAATTTGGGCTACCTATTCAAAAAGGCCTTGATTAGATCAAGTCTAGTCTGATATTAGGTGTGTGCATCGTGATAAAACATACGGAAATGTACTTTTTCTCATTAATGGCTATGTACAAGTTTCAAGATAAAATTGAACAGTTCAATCGAGAAGAAACAAGTAATAAAATATAGCAAGAATTCACCGTGATTACTTATAGGGGGCGTTTGGTTCCCGGAAAGGAGTGGGGGGAATGGGAATGACATTCCCATTCCCATGTTTGGCAAACAAAGAGAAGGAATGGGGATCAAAAAACCATTCCCGGGCCCACCAAAAAATGGTGGGACCCACGGAATGGGAATGAAAAATGAAACCCAGCCTTGGAGATGGGAATGGGAATCCTGGGCCCACGGAATCACAAAATTGGAGACTCTTTTACCATTTTACCCTCAAAATTGTATATATATTTTTAGAAAGTAGAGATATAATGGTAAAATTATACTATTTTATTTCGTATCCCAATACACATTCCCATCTATTTTCCCATTCCCACTCAACATAACCAAACAACGTAATGAATTTCTTTTTCCCATTCCCATCATATTCCCATTCCTATCATATTCCCATTCCCATCAATTCTATTCCGTGAACCAAACGAGCCCATAGTGTCTGACACAAAGTGTTAGGATCGATTTGTTGTTGTAATAAGATTAGTTAGTGAGCTGTTAAGAGAGTTTGTTAAGTAGCACGTGTTCCAGTAGACATTGCCTTTAAATAACGAATTCCTTAGAATTGTATGTTGTTAAAAAAGTAAGCGTTTTTATCATGATCTTTCAATGTCCGGAATTTATAATGCCTTAACTCAAAAAATGATCAATTTGATAACCAAACTTACAAAAACAAGACAAAATGGTACCTCCATCCAAAATCTGTCAATCTGCCGTTAAAGTTAGGCACAAAACTGTCTTTTGATAATACTTTTGTCTAACTTTGCTAACTCTTCCTTGTGAACCCTTATTTTGTTTGTTCTGGACATACGTCTTCCGATTCTATCTTTTCCCAAATCTCCTTAATTAACAAAGAACCGATTGAAGAAAGCTCCGAAAATTCCATACACAAATTTGATATAAATGCAAAAGAATTCAATGAATTTCAAGTTCAAGAACTATCTAGCAAACATTCCCAATTCAGATTTGTTTTTTTTTCCTAGTATTCAGATCTGGATAGCCCAATTCATACACTTATAACACCACCGCCTACCATAATGACCCTATCAGATTTACATTTGTACCCTCCATCCCTACTTTTTCCTCACTTCCACCAATTTGGAGGGAATATTTTCTCAGCAGACCCTAAAATTCCCAATCCTACCCGCCATTTTCATGCACTCACTGAACCTCAGACCTCTCTCAACCATGGCCAAACGCAAAACCCCCATCCAATCTCCTCCGTCCACCCCCCAAAACTCCTCAACAAACCCACTTGCCCAAAAGACCCAAAACCCTAACCACACCCACACCCACACCCAGGGGCGGATCCACGTGAGAGCGGTGGTACGCCTCCGCCCCTCCGGTGGACGCAAAAAAGCTGGACTAGGAGTCGATTCCGCCCCTCTGGCTCGCACCCAAAGCCGCGCGGAAGGAAGAAGAAGGACGGCGTCGCTCTCGCCGTCTGCATTTCCGCCCGAATGCAGCGCCGAAGAAGACGACGCAACCAGCAGTGAACAGCGCCGTTTCTTGTTAAAAGAAACGGTGTCGTTCCTTTTAGTCGAAACGCGCGTTTTGATTGTAAACGGCCCGTCGTTTGTGTTCCTTCTCTCCAAACAGCACATCGTTTTTTGTTTTTGGCAAAGACTTATTTGAACTCGGCTGGGCAGTGGGCAGTGGCGTGTTTGTTGTTTGTCAACAACAAATCTCTCCCAATTTCAGCCACCACACCCCACTATGACGACCTCGTTCTCTTCCTTGCCCGCCACTGCCGGTAAGTAAGCTCTCCCGTTTTAATTTACCTATATCAATCAAGTTTTTCATTCAATTAATTAAATGGGTTGTTTGATTTGAATTGAAATTTCTTATTTTATTTGAATTGAAATTTCTTATTCAATCGTAATTGGAATGTGTTGTTTGAAATTTCTTATTCATTTCAAATTACTAGTACTTGAGCTATGAGAAGAATGAATTGGGTTATTGGTAATTGGAAATTGGAAATATGTTAGAATATTGTATGGATTTGTTTTATGGTATTTTGATAGAATGTAATTGTGTAGTTAGATTAGATTAGGTTAATTTGTTTAGAAATGTGTTGTTTGGTAATTGGTAATTGGAATTTAGAAATATGTTAGAAAATTGTATGAATTTGTTTTGTGGTATTTTGATAGAATGTAATTGTGTGGTAGGATTAGGTTAATTTGTTTAGAAATTGTATATTGGAAATACTTTGATGAACTCTCATAGGCAACTAAAATTTAATTTACAGTTATGGAACGAATGTATTATGCGACGTTTTCATGATATGAAACCGCGTAGGGAAAAACTTGTGTAATATTATTTTCAATTTGTAATGTTGTATTCTATATAAAGTTTGACATTAGTACTATTATTTTCTAGACATTTCGTCTTCAAATTTCCGCTCCCTCGCTCAACAATTCCTGGATCCGCCACTGCCCACACCCACCACCACCACCAATTGGGCCCCACTCAACGTCACCCAATCGGAGCTCTCCCTCCCCTTAACCTTCCCCACCGGCCAAACCTTCCAATGGCGACAAACCGGCCCTCTCCAGTACTTCGGCGTCGTTGGGTCCCACCTAGTTTCCCTCAAGCACCTCCCAAACGGCGGCGTTTCGTACTGCCTCCACCACCCCCGCACATCCGCCGCCGTCTCCGATTCCGATGCCAAGCTGGCCCTGCTGGATTTCCTCAATGCGGGTATTTCTCTCGCCGGAATTTGGGAGGTGTTCTCGGCCTCCGATTCGAGGTTTGCCGAGATCGCCGGGTACTTGGGCGGCGCTCGGGTGCTCCGGCAAGACCCGGTTGAGTGCTTGTTTCAGTTTCTCTGCTCGTCGAATAACAACATTCAGAGAATTACGAAAATGGTGGATTTTATGTCTTCGTCGGGGAAGCATCTGGGTTTTGTTGAAAGTTTCGATTTTTATGAATTTCCAAGTTTGGAGCGCTTGTCGATGGTCTCAGAGAAAGAATTCAGAGACGCCGGTTTCGGCTACCGGTCAGTTATTACTTGTCAATTTGCGTATTGGATTAGATTAGAGTATCACTTCAATAATCGAAAATGCATATGTTTGGAATATATCTGTATTATATGAATGTGCATTTTGCATTGTCTGTATATTGAATTTTGGTTCTATGGGCAGGGCTAAGTACATCACTGGGACTGTAAAGGCTTTGCAATCGAAACCTGGTGGAGGTGCAGAATGGTTGTTGTCTCTGCTTAAAATAGAGCTGCAAGAGGTGATTGAAGCTCTTTCCACATTGCCTGGAGTTGGTCCTAAGGTGGCAGCGTGCATTGCGCTGTTCTCGCTTGATCAACACCATGCCATTCCGGTTGATACACATGTGTGGAAGGTATACATTTTACTGCTAGACTTCTCTTGTTTGTTATATGATGTTCGTTGTTGATCAAGGTTGTAGCACAAGACTTTTTGTTTAGGGATACTGTTTTAGTTGTTTATGTTTTTGGGTTTTGAATATGTATGAGTGCTGATGTTTGAATGGTTTTTTCTTCTTGTTGTGAGTAAGATTGCTACACCTCATACCTGAGCTAGCAGGTGCACGTCTTACACCAAAGCTCTGCGTCCGTGTGGCCGACACATTCGTGAGTAGATATGGGAAATATGCTGGTTGGGCTCAAACTTTGCTTTTCATTGCCGAGTTACCTTCACAGTGTTGA
Source organism: Spiraea crenata (assembly GCA_033992175.1). Classification (NCBI taxonomy): domain Eukaryota; kingdom Viridiplantae; phylum Streptophyta; class Magnoliopsida; order Rosales; family Rosaceae; genus Spiraea; species Spiraea crenata. Next base: position 223,818 of record JAVBHV010000036.1, read on the forward strand.
GAATGTGGATGTTTATCCCACATTGGAAAAGTAAGGGACCTTGCAAGTGCTTATAAGGAGTTGGACTACTCCCCCCATTGCCAATTGGTTTTGGGGTGGAATCTCAACCACCTTCATCATGGTATCAGAGCGGGTTCGCCCACGTGTGGAGCCCGAAGGCCCACATGTGCTCTACGTCACCCAAAAAAAGGCCGAAGCCAAATTCTCAAGCATTGGACGCCAAAGCGCCACGCTTGAGGGGGGCGTGTTGAGAATGTGGATGTTTATCCCACATTGGAAAAGTAAGGGACCTTGCAAGTGCTTATAAGTTATAAGGAGTTGAGCTACTCCTCCCATTGCCAACTGGTTTTGGAGTGGAACCTCAACCACCTTCATCACACAGAAAGCCCTTCTACCAGCACATTTTTCGAATGGAATAGAGACTAAAGCTGCTACGACGAATGGCCCTAAATTGCAAACTGTAGAGGTTACTTCAACGGTTGAGAAATGACTTCACAATTGAAGTCGGCACTTTTGAGTTAAAACAGCAAGCTCGATGTTGCATCAACATTAATTCTGGGGGAGGACCTATAAATTATCAAATACTGCAGCTTTGAAACTGAATTTGCTAGGGTTTTTTCTTCAAGATAGTGGACTTCTTAAAAACTAGAACTGTGGAAGATGAACGAGGGCTGTTATTGGAGGTCAGGTCCAAATTGCATCCTATAAATCTTTTCGGCACCTGTTTCATTCACGGCTTATGCCCTCATTCGCATTCTTGTGTATCTTGCTCGTCTTCTGTGTCACTACTGCTTGTATTTCTTGTTTGTTAACATATATTTCTAGGTGCTCATATTGTTGGGGATCACTTGATTGGAATTGAAGCTTATTCAACCATTATTTGTATCTCATAGAAATTGCAGATATTGTACTCACATGATTTATAAATCAAAGCGTTTCTGGTAAACAATAAAGTATGTATCTTCGGCTGTTTTAATGTTTAAAGTATGAACTTGTTAGGGTGTAAATTCAGTTATGTTAAATTGTTGCTCTAGTAGTCGTCATTTCCTTCATTGTTTTTTCCACCAATTAGGTGCATCAGCTACAGACATGAATGACTGGTTATCTTATCAGAGAAACAATTGAATGAACCCTCAGAATTTATTGCATTATATTGTAAATCAAAACCTCAAAGTTTATTGCATTTTATTTATGTGTGTAATATATGATAGCAAACTTTACTCCGCGTCATGTGCATTGTGCATCAACCAACAAAGTTTTGCTGATTTCTAGGCATGGATCACCGAATCTTCTCTTTGATAGAGAGACAGAACATTTCCTTTTCCCTAGACAAGCCAATAAGAGATTAATCCAACTTACTCCATTGAGTATACATATTGAGCAAAGTTTGAAGGAATGATTCCTGAGCAGCAAGAGTATTCTTACCTTATACCATGTGATGAGTGGTTGATGCGGAGGAGTTCCCAACTTACTCCATTGAACTTTACTTAATCCAACATCTGAAAAGATTTGTGAATTCTCCCCAGACAAACCAACCTTCATAAAAGAGTTGAAGCCGAAGTGAGGTGCAAAGAACGACAAGAGACGGGTTACTCACCTGACAGCCCCATGAGTTTTTGCTGAAATCTTTGCCTTGAATCGAGCGGGTGGGCCGGCACGGAGGACGAAGCCTGGGGCAGACCATACGACACAATATCCACGCAATTCGAGCTGGGGCTCCTCGGAACCTTCGTCGATCTGGTCCAGCTCGTTGTCGTCTCTGGCGGCGGCGCCCGTCGTGGTTATATATGTCCTATTTTTTCATAAGACCCCGTCCCCTAGTTATATACATAAAACCAATCATATAGCTACCAATTTCGCTCGCTTTTAACTAGAGCAAAAACTGTGGTGAGGGCATAAAGTAACACTAAGAAAAAGAATTTATTGTAATATACAAATTAATAATGAAACTGAGCAATGTGAGAATTGTGATTGATTTTGAAGAGTGTATTACATATAAACAATGTCAAACTCGGCCTGTTTATTCTCCGTCGGACGATTGAAGACAACGATCCCCTCTTTACTTATTTTTGAGTTTATCTTTTAATTAATGGGTGTCGTGAAGCTAAGTTGTCTTGAAGCCCAAACCCCATTTGAGTGAGGAAAGCCAAGAAAAGACGGAAATTATTGAAGTATTTTTTTACTCATCAAAGCCGGTCATGGTGATGATTTTGGTAAGCACACTCACCTAATTTCAAAAGAGGAAAACATATTTGTGACTAGTCCGATACTTACTGGCTGACTATAGCGTTGTAAATGTCCTGTAGTTCGATTCTAGTCTAAGCTATACAGGCCATGAACAAGTCGCTCATCTTTCCATTTAACACATCAGCAAAAAAAAAAAAAAAAAAAAAAAAAATCTAGCCAGCATTGTAAGACAGTATTATTCTAGCAGACTATGCAAAAAATTGAATCAAAGAGAGGAAATCTGTTCTGCGACAAGACGTCCATAGGAAACCTCCAATAAGTAACCACACAACAACCAGCAGCAAGCTGTATTATAACATACATCACCCAGAATAAGTTTCAGTAACTTAACGACATCCCAATAAATTGGGTCTTATTAACCGTGCAAGCCAAAAAGTACACAAACTCGGAGAGCAAAGTTCGAGGTTTTCAAAGGTTTCCAAGATCAACAGGCGTCACTGACAGCATGGCATACTTCAAACAGATGAGCGCCACATGCTATGGCTTTCAACACTAACTTCATAACTTTGCCCCAGCGACGCTTAGGTTTCTGTAGATTCACGAAAAGTAGCTCATTGTTCCTGTACAGGGGAATCGCAACGCAGACATTAAGTTTCAGCTGTCCACTCGCATGCTAAGAAAGTTAACATAGCAACAGACAAACACTCCCTCAACCGAAAACAGAAAGTGCAAAACATAGGGGCATCTCTGTATCCACCCATTAACAAAAGATGAACCAAAACTAAGATGCCTCTTAAAAAGAAATCCTAAAGCCAAGACATCCCCAACAAGCCCACGTACCCCGCCAGAAACCAGCCCCCTCTCCTCACATGCCGAGGAGGGACAGGTACAAGGTCGTCCCTGGCGGTAATACTGGCAATGCTCTTTGGGGGTGGATATGTAGGCGCACAACGAGGTGCACCCAAGTATTGTACAAACATAAAGAGGAGTTTCTAATTTGTAGAAAATGACTAACTTGCTTATTCCAGACAATGTCCAAAAGAGTGTAAATCAGCAGGATATGGAAATTACCCAGTAAGCTTTTTCGCAAGGTACAAGAATGGTTCGTCAAGACTGTGTTTGTTCCTGTCAGAAACTTCAAAGTACGGCAAATAAATACCGTTTTTCAGTTCCAAAGGAGACAGCTGCGGCTGGTTGCCACACAACACAATGGGAATCTTCTTATACACCCTATAACAACAACAACATAAGGTGAAGAACAAAGATAGGCTACTTATCTCACAAGACTATCTAGCAGTTAATCTCAGAAAAATTTATATGCAAATAGAATCAATATGCTACCTAGAGAGACGGAGACACACCCTGGCATAGTTATCAAGTTCATCAAACACGAGAATACCCTGTGGGGCAATACTGATAACCAGAAAAAAGATATAAACTTGAGTTGAAAATAAAGACAATGCTGGTAAAAAAAATCAGGCATTTTACAAGATTAAGCATGGAGCCACTTGAAAACAACATTTCTCATTGATATGGAAAAAAGGCAAACAAATGTAGTTAACTATTAGAAGCTAAAGAAATTAAAATCATACAGTTTCAGAGGTAAACCAATTATCAGAAAGATAAGCTATTTAAAAATGTTTACCAGTTGATATTCGGAAAAAAAAAAAAAAACATATACGCTTTGGAATAAATAATACCAGCTGAAAACATACCCGCAGAGACGACGGTGGTACTCTCAGATAGAATTAGCATTTTCATCAAACACCAAAAAAACACAGATATGCATTAGAAAAGACAGTAACAATTGCAAATCAAGATCGTGCACATTACACAATGACTTGAACCGCTTCAAACATCATTTCTCACTAATGGTTCGAGTCCATTCACCAAAAATAACAATTGCAAGTATAAATTTCATAAACATTTTCGAGTCCATTCACCAAAAAGAACGAAGAGCAAACAAATCATGCATCATCTTTCATCTATTTTGGAGCTCATTAACCAAGAATAATGAAATGGGCTACCGGCAAATTTAATTCAAACGAGGTTTTCATAACTCTCGTTTCAATTAAACATGATTTATGTAGTGAATTGGAGCTATCTTACGAGATTAGAGGAAGAAAGAACCCGCCTCCATCGTTGTCCCACGTAGAGGTGGCAATTGGGTGGGTTGGGTTGGATTTGGATTGGATCAAGTAGAATCCATTATATAATGGGTCAACTTGACCCAACCCATTTAAGTTAATGGGTCAACTCAACCCAACCCATTTATTTAATGGGTTAACCTGACCCACCCGTTTAACCCGTTTGAAAATTTAACTCATGCAATAAATTCACAATAATTAGGTAAAAAACAAGGTTCTAAAAAACGCTAGGCGGCAGTCGGGCGGACACCCACCTTCTAGCGCCCAGAGCGCCTAGGCGGGGCCTAGGCGGTTTTACCTTTTTTAAATAAATAAATAAATATATATTTAATATAATTTTTAATTATATATATATTACTCAATAAACAATTGACACCTAATTATATTAACAACTAAGTAATCGATCTACCAACAAATAAGTACAATTTATAAGGGCATCACCAATGCATGGGCTGTAAAGGGCATGAGTCCACCAGTTTGAGAGCCTGTGTTGAAAATTGCATGCCCAATGCAACGGAAAAAGGGGCTGCAAAAGAAGGAGCCGCCGGAGGGCTCTAAGAGAAGGCTCTATATATTGAGCCCCATATTCAGCCCTTCAACCCAAAAGAGCCCTACAAAAAATTTAAAAACAACTATAGAGCCCGAGTATATAAAGCCCTCCCACTGTAGCAAATATTCCTTTAGAGCCCGGAAAAATTCCTTATTCAAGCTTCTACTGGGCTCTGCCGTCATTTCCAAAGGAAAATGGGCTCTTCATTGGTGATGCCCTAACGACCTCACAATCTTTGCCAATTGTGTGTGCCAAGTGCTAAGGAGGACAATTTTGACACTTCACATAATATTCAGCCGCTGTCGGTGGCCTGGTTCTCTCTTTTAAACATTGAACATCTCCACGTGCTCTCATTCAAACCCCATCATCCACCGTCCATCTACCCCAAACTTGCTTGATCTTTCACCTTTTGCTCAAATCTACCCACCACCCGAAAGCTACACCCAACCCCGTCGAACACTTCCTCACCACAACAAAACCCACTTCTCCGAGTTTCTTTAATCCCCAAAAAAACAACCACCAACATCCAATCTGATCTAAACCCATTTCTCCTCTCCGACAATCATGAAGATTTCAGCCGCCGCACTGGCGGCGGTGGTTTTACTGAGCGTCTTCCTTGTTGATGGGTCGTTTTGAATTTGGGATTTGAACTGAATGCGAGCTCTGAATGCCGATTCTGATCAAATCATGGTTTCTGCTGAATCAGCTCAAAAACTGCATAAAATTTCAAGCTTTTTATTGTTCTGATTAGTTGAAAGCAAGTTTTCTGCAGATGGGTTGTGTTCAATCTGATCAAATCATGGTCGCAGAGAGGAGCGCCTGCGTCGCTCGCGGAGAATTGCAGAAAAGCCGATGGTCGCGCGCGTCGCTCGTGGGGCGCCGATGGGTGACGGAGCACCGATGGCGCGCTGTGGGTCGTTCGTGCTGTCTCTGAACCTAAAAAGCTTTTTTTTTAACCGTCTGGCCCGCCTCAATCCGCCCACCCCCCGTCCAGCCCACCTAGTCGGTGTCTGGGCGTCCGCTTTTTCAATACACATCGTTACAGCCGATTTTTTGAGCGATTTTGCAAAAACTGGGCGGCTACCCACCTTCCAGCGCCTAGGCGGCGCCTAGGCGGCCGCCCAGGCCGTTTTTTAGAACACTGGTAAAAAATATAATTTTATCATATATAACGCCACCATAGAGTAACATTCAACAAAAAATTAATATTCAACATCATGGAGTAACATTCAACAAAAAACATCATCTTCATCGTCATCTTCGAGGCATCATCAACATCGTCTTCAACATCTTCATAAAGCTTTCTCTAGAGAAATCAAAACATCCTGGACAGAAGGAAAACTTAAATCAAGTAAACTAATAAATGGATAATGAGCTCAAACACAAACTACTACCCAGTTCAAATTCAAAATAGAATAGATTACCTTTTTTGTTATAGGCTGCCCTAAGCATTTCCACCCTTTGCCCGACGGGTAGTGACCGGGCCATGTAGTGCCTTCTCCAAGACAGTAGCTGATACAGTAGTCTTTATTGACATACCTAGTTTACTGATCGGTAAACATTAATTCATAGACCTCATCAGGAAACCTTTTGTCAAGGATTCAGCAAAGAGAAGAACATTCTGAAGGGTAATTAAAATCTGAGTATAAACGAACCAAAGCTAAAAGGGGTGCTGGAATGAAAGTTCATGACAAAATGGCAAATGTTTCCCAACTAACTAAATGAGATAATCACTGATAAAGGAGCTTCCATATTTAACTCCAGCAAATCCCAAAGAGTTAGCATCTATTCATAACACTACAATTGAAAATCCAATTGAAAACTACAATTGAAAACCCAATCGAACAATAGAAAGAAAAAGAAGGTTAAAGATAATTTTTTGCAGAGAGAGGTAATCGATTCCAAAACGAAGACCTAAACGACTCAAAACAAAAATCGGAAATCGAAGAAGATCAGATTGGATTTTTGGGCGGCGATTGAGAGCTGACCTTGGTGAAGTCCTCAGGGGCGACACCGGGGAGGTAGAAGGAGTGAGCGCCGTGGACGAGCGGTAGAAAGATGGTGAAAGAGCGACGCAGTAAGAATGATGGGTTTATGGGTTACCCATGGACTGACCCAATCCAACCCTTTTTTTTATGGGTTGCTAATGGATCAACTCATTTTGACCTGTTTTGTTATTGGATCAGGTCAACCTATTAATTAGTGAGTGGGTTTGGGTCAGGTTAATGGACTGGGTCATAAGAGCATCTCCAAAAGACTCTTTAAAACCAAATTGGGACCCAATTTGTAGAGCCACATAAGCAAAAAAGTGTAAAAGTGACCTCCAAAAGACTCCACAAATACACTCTTCAAATTCAAAATTTTGTGGACTACTCTTCAAATCTAAAACTTTGTGGAGTTGTCCACAAACATTTTTTATTATTAGAACGGATCCCAAAATGAAATCAAAGGCCAACAAAAAGTTTAAAATTTAAATAATAAATAAAATAACAATAAAACAATAAATTTGTAGAGTCTTTTGGAGAACAAATTTTTCACTTCACAAATTTTAGTTTACAAAGTGCCACATAAGTCCATAAACATGAATTTGTAGATTCATATTTATAGAGTCTTTTGGAGATGCTCTCCCCCACACCCCCCCCCCCAACATAATTGCCAGCTCTAGTCCCCCCCCTATCCAAAACCAAAAAGAACTACATCCAACTACACCAACCACACCCTAAAGACACAAAACGACGGGGCGGGCAGAGGGGGTGGCCGAAGGGGGGAGCGGGGCAGCGCCAGAAGGAAAGACAGGGGAAAGGAAAAGAAAATAAAGAAAAAACACAACCCACATAGTACTAACGTCTAAAGCAAAACAGAATATAGCGAAAACAAAAACGAAAAGAAAAGGGGGGGCAGGCGACGGGAAAGGGGCGCGGGGCGGGAGGGACAAAAGAAAAGAAAAAGGAGAGGGGACAGACACAATCCTTAACCACTAATAACCATAAATTAAATTAACAAAAACAAACTTAAAGCTTTTTTTTTTTTTTTATTTGTAGTTCCATAACCAAAATAAAAAAAAAAAAAAAGAAAAAAAAAAAAAAAATAATCTTTAATTTGACGGTTTTGTTGTGTGTAATAGACGGGTTGAAGGTAGGCTGTATTGTAAATCCTATTTTAATTTGCATTTGATGAAGCTGAACAATGGAATAATTTGTTTCCTTATTGTTTTGGTTTGTTTTGTTTTTCCTTTCCAGAGTAATCCACACACATTGGATTCCACTGTACTGTATGTTCTCAAGGTTTTATTTATCATCTTTGTCTTATTCTTAGTGTAGATATTGGCTGCTTTGGATATCATCAGTCAAGTTGCAGACATGATGTCTGGGAAGCAGCTCAATCAAATTTGGGATGCTGAATTAGGACTTGGCTGGTCAACAAAGTTCATCATTTTTTATTATGAACCTTTGGTTTCTGCAACCGTAGGCTAAGTAAGGCCAATTACTACCTTCCTTGCTTTCTGTTACTACCTTGATGCACATGAAGTAAGATTTCATGTTAGTCTTCGTCAAATCATATTGCCAGTATATAGATTTCCATACCTATGCTAATATTGTAATCTTTACTATGTATTTTAACAACTTCTAATATATTTTATGCTGTTTTCAGGTCCGTAACATCGCTCGGGCACCTTGCTAGTTATTATTTCTAAAAAAGAAGACCCACGCTCGTCTACGAGGCTCGATCGAGCGGTTGGTGTTTAAGACACTATGCCAAATTTGCACATAGATGACGCTTGATAGAATGGTTTCTTCAAAAACCGTCATCTATATGATCAAGACTGCTTGAATAGATGACGGTTTTTGAAAAACCGTCATCTATAATCCATTAATAGATGACAGCTTGTCCAAAACCGTCGTCTATGGAAAAAAAACAGATGACGCTTTTTACAAAACCGTCGTCTGCAAATGAAAAAAAAAAAACACAGAAGGCAGATGCTCTATTTTCTCCTAAGTTAGGTTTCCACGCTCTCCCTGTCATTTTCTTTTTGCTTGGACATCTCTCCGCCTCCTCTTCGCCTCTGCAAAACCAAATCCCCAATCTCCGGACAGAGAATTCGATGACGGGTTCAGCGGAAGCATCAGAATCGACCTGTCACCGTCCTTTTGGGTTCGTCATGGTCGGTGGCGACGTCACGACTGGTGGGTTCGTCGTTGCTCCTGGGTTCATCGTCGGTTCGTCGTCATCGTCTTTCTTCTGGTCTCGTCGCCGTCCTTCTCGTCGTCGTTGTCGTTCTCGACGACGGGTTGGCAGCGGCGTTGGGTTCTGGGTTTTGGCAGCGATGTTGGGTTCTGGGCTTTGGCAGCGACGGAGGGGGGGTTGGGTTCTGGGTTTTGTTCGGATTTCACTGGGTTTGTCATGGGATGTAAAGATTCCAGGTTTAATTTCGTTTGGTTACTTTAATTTTCGTCAACTTTCATATGTAATTTTTTAGGGTTTTTTAAAGATTCATGCTTCTTAGCTCAATTCAGTTACTAATTTACTCATTCTGTTGTTATTAGGAGTTTAATTTCTTTGGTTTGTTCTTAGATTGGAAGGATATTTGATTGGTTGAAGGCAAAGCCTGGTCCTGAACGGTAGTTCTCAATAGGCGTTCAGTGCTTAATGTTCTCACCACCGCAAAGGGGTAAGCTTTGGTTAAATGAGTTTGTTTTGATTTGTGGGTTTGATTTATTTTTAGGGTTTCATATTTGTGGTGGTAGTTAGCTACCAGGTTCTGTTACAGGTTGAACTCTCATTGTCATGACAGCTTCCTCAAAATCCCAAGTGAGTCGCCTCAAGAGCAAACAATTAGTATCAAACACTGACCTTATTATGAATAGAGAAACTGATGAAGTTGGTATCGACCAAAACCCGAAAAGGCGATCCCCATGCAGTGTTGTGCTTGAAGAAAACTCGAAGAAACATTTGACATGAATTACAAAACCAAAAGTAATCATGCTAAACCAATAAATAACCATAACTACCAAATAATAATTAGCACTTCAAAATTACAACCACTTACTAATTTGATTTCATACAAAATTATAAACTTTTAACTATGAAACCCAGAATTCCGACACAAAATCTCAGACTTCAGAGACCATAGCCCAATCAAAATACAGAAAATTCATCAACCCAGATCACAATACAGCAATGCACTCACTACCCAATACCAAAACTTCCATTTCAAAACACATTTTGGAAGCAGAAAGATCAAAACTTTCAAGAGAACAAAGGCATCCATCAATATCTCAAAGGATATTACTAATATATACTGTTGAAGAAGCTAAAAAATCCAAAACAAAATTGCAAAATGAAAGAGTACCCATCAAAATTAACACATAAATCTTACCCAAGCTGGTGGCTTTAGGTAACCACCGATGAACATCTTTCTGCAAACAAAGAAGAACACACAGAAACAAAACCCAGTAGTTAATATTCGAAACATGAAGGATTCATTAATTGACTAATTCACACCCAACTCCCAACTCAAATGACATCATAGCCAAATCCAAAAGATCCATTAAGTAAGCACAGATTAAAACGAAGAAAGCTGTAAGAGAAGTAAGAAGAACACGGAAAAGTTCGCAGACCAGAGCAACAACCAGAAAACTCGAAACAACAGAACTGCGACCAGAGAAAAATATAGAAAAGAAAAGAGGGAACGCAACCATGTGCTCAACAGTATTCCTGCCTCCCTCAAAATAAAAAAATCTCCCAATCTTTCCCTTCAACAATCTCAATCTATTACCAACCCCCAGTTTCTATTCGCTCCCGATACCCAGCGAAATCGCTACACAACCCAACCGAATAGCTACAATGGCAGAGTCCAAACTGGATTATGTGAAGAAGAAGAGAAACGTACGAAAACTAAGGGCAAAAGAAGCACAACACTGTGATAGGAAAAAGAGACGCACTTTAAGCAGGGGCAAGAACGTCCGTGCACTGGAGCTAAGCTACAAGGTACACAAATTCCACAACATGTTCAGCACACGGGCCCATAAATAACGACCGGATGGCCTACCTAGCAATTTCCGTTCTATTTATTTTTTCGGCTTCTTATAGTAGAGGGGTTTTCGACTTTTGAACGCCAAATTAGTTGGGTCTACTTGTGGTCTTTGTTTAGTGTCAGTTTGTTTAGTCTTTTATTTGGATTCGCTTCTGCTTCCACTTTCGCGTCTGTCCTTTGGATTTTGGGGTGTAGATTTGTTTTTTGCTTCCTCTTTGTCGTCTTCTTCAAGCTTTGGGTTGTTTTTGAGTCTTTGTTTAGTATAGGTTTCCCTGGGGAAATTTGTTTGGTTCGTTTGGTTTGGTTTTGTGGGTTTCATGGTTTTTTGTTCGGTTGGCTCTGCATATCAGTCTGCTTCTCAAGTTCTGGTCCAGTTTTCCGTTCTATTTGACGTCGTCATTGATACGTGTCCGTTTAAACCAAGTGGGCATGGCTTTTCTGTTGGAAAATATGTATTTATTATTGGTAGATTTGAAATTAGCAATTAGTTAGCAATTAGTGGATTTAGGTATTAATTACTTTATTCCGATTTGATTTAGATTTGCAGTATTTTTTAGTTAGTTTGTACGACTTGGAGAACAAGTCGGGTTGGTGCCAATATAAAGGCAGAGCTGGCCCATGGGGTGTGTGAGGTGTTCGACCGCACAAGGCCCCCGATCAAAAAGGGCCTCAAATTATATTTTGTTCAGCACATACTTGAGTAATAATAAAATTCAAGGTGAAATAAAACCAAATAACTAGCTAATTGGTTTTGATGCGTTTCTTGTTTAGAAGCCACCTGAGTTCGGTTTTTCGGCATAGTTTGTGGCCCTTAACTTTTTTCTTCTTTTTTGGTTTTTTTTTCAATAGAAACTTGCAGATGCCTTCAAATTTTAGTTTTTTTTAATAATTTTTTCCGCTAGGAACTTGCAAAGGCACTCAACATTTGTTTTATTTCTATTATATAAATAAACTCTCTTCACCAAATCATCATATTTTTTCCTTCTATGTTTACATAGAAGGAATTAGTAATGTCATAGTTTTCTTGTGCTAATTACCTTGGTAAAGTCAAGAAATAAATTGTAAGGTTATTTAGTGTCGTACGACAATATAAAATAAATGACGTATATTGACAATATAAACAACACTCATTTTAAAGAAATTGTCATCCATGGCTATAATAGACGATAATTTAGCTAAATTTCAACAATTTTGACATTATTACACGACACATGTGTTTGAAAAAGCGTCGTCTAATTACTATATAGATGACGGTTTAATGACTGTCGAGTATTAACTTGCAATAGATGACATGACCATTTTACGACAGTTTTAGAGGTATGTGGACTACGGTTTTTGAGTGTCGTCTATAACACTTTTTGGCATAGTGCCCTATGCCCAAAAAAAAAAGCCTCAGCTTTAATTTCGAACAGGGCCTTTGAAATCATTGGAACGGCTCTGTATAAAGGCTAGCATATGTGTATTTGTATAACTAATTGAGTTTGTAAACAATGTAGTCCTTTGGGCTTTCTAGCCTTCTCGGCTCCTTATAATATTTGTCTTTTGATCGTGTTAGCAGAATTAGAATTCGTAGTTTGCAATATAATTGTCTGTTTAGTTTGTTTCAACATTTTCTGCCTTGCATTGCACATCGAAATTAATATTAACACCACCTCCCTAGCCAAAAAAATTAACTTCAAATTCACATTAAGAAAATCCAAAACAAATCATGCCCGAGCAGTTTACAATAGAGCTATAGAGCTTAAGCATCATCGATCAATCTCGTTTATCGCAATGATACTCGCTTGCGTGGTGGCGACTAATTTTGCTAAACAAATTGCTGAAACTTGTGTAAGAAAACGAAATCTTCAGTTGCTTGGGCTTGGTGCATTTTAAGTACCCAGCCCAGTTACCCATTATCTGGTTTTACGAATCGCCTGCATTGCTTGGGCTTCGTGCATTTTGCGGCTACTCTTCCCTTACCTCTTTTGTCTGAATTTTGGAGGGAAAACTTTTCTGCAAAACCCTAAAATTCCGAAACCCACATGTCATTTCCACTGAACCTCAAATTCCTCTAAATCATGGCCAAACACAAAACACCCATCCAATCTCCTCTGTCCACCCCCAAAACTCCACAACAAACCCACATCCCCAAAAGACCCAAAACCCTAACCACACCCATCACCACCACCAATTGGTCTCCTTATTCTCTATTTTTGTATATAATTCCTTCCTCTCAAAATAAAAACAAAGGGGGGAAAGTATTAAAAGAAGAAAAAAAAAAAGAAAAAAAAAAAGAGGAAAGCTCTGCCTGCTCTCTAGCAAGAAAAAAAAATAGGACAACTTGTTTTTGCATCATGAAAAAAGATGACTGACAACTTCTTGCATGCTTAAATGCTAAGCTTATGTGGCAAGGTGATCTAAATCAGATTTGATGATCACGTATCTAGCAAGCATTGTTACCGTTCAAAATTTAGACCGAAATTCTAAATTTTTTTGGTCTACCGAAATTTGAATAGGGTATGTTTTGATATCCCCAGAAAATACCGAAATATCGGTCCAATTTCAGCAAATTCAGTAAATTTCGGTAAATTTTAGTGAAATTTCATAAAAGTTAACAAAATTCTTTTAGGCCTTATATGTAACTTTCATTTATGAGGTAACAAAATTACATACCTCACATGTTAATTTGCTTTGTTGGCTTGGTCTGTTGGGTTTTTTTGGTCATTTTTGCTTAGTTTATTTTGAAGTTGGTTCCATTGTAGTTGGTGCTTTTATTATGGTTCTATGGAGCCTGATTCTGTTGCTTGAGTTGTCATCTATAGCTAGTCGCACAGAGATTCTCGTCAAAATTTGGATTTCGCTCGTTTGCTAGAGTGTGCTTAGTTCTCTTTTGATATGATTGCTTTAATCTGCCTTGTTGCAGTATTACGTGATGTATTCTTGTGGAGCATGGGGCACTCATTTTATTGAGAGCATAATTTCTTTGTACTCTTTTGTCTATCAATATATTTTCTTTGATCAAAATTTGGTACATTATTTGTTAATTTAGAGTCTAAAGAAAGTTGAGATATTAATTTATAAGTTTTTAGCATATTTTTCTTTTTTAACTTTTTTACTGAAATTTCTACCAAAATCAAAACCTTTTCCAAAAATTTAATAAATAAAAACAAAAGAAAACACCACCAAAACCAAAAAAAAAAACCTGTTGCAGAACGGGTATGAAAGTAATGCAGTGGCGGAAAGTAAATGAGACACATAAATTAACGAGGTTCGGTAAGTGTGCCTAGTCCTCGGGGCGGTAGTACTGGTTTCTCTCATTATATGGAAATACTGGAAATGTAAATATACAGATACATAGTATCTCCCCCTGACCTATACTCTTCTCTTCCGGAGAAGAGGTTCTCACTTCCGTTCACTTGGTTGTGTTATGAAGGAGGGGGGCTTCATCTCTTATATAGGCAAACTCTATGGGGAGGATGATGCAAGGGATGAGTGAAGCATCCATCAAGGAAGCTTCTACAACACTCCCCCTTGGATGCTCACGAATCCACATGAATGCTTCTAAATGCTCCCCCTGATGTGCATCACCGTGGCTCTTCAATTGATCTGGGAATGTTGAGGTTGAACCTAGCTGGATACTTGTCTCTCTCTCTTCTGTCAGAAGGACAAGGACAAGGACTAGAAGAAGCCTGGTGGATTCCAGAAGGTCCAGCGCAGGCTTATGAGAACCGCCAAGATTAGAAGCATGATATGAGATACATTTGCTTCCAATCTCCTTGATATGAGATACCTTTGCTTCTGGAAGGAATGACCGAAGTTGGCTATTCGGACTATCGACCTCCAAAACATCGTGGTTTGACAGGAATTCGTCCCTGGGAATGTGAAGGTCTTGCAAGGTCAGACAGATGCTGCGGTGGAGTTTAGGGAATCCCCAAGTCAACTAATCTTCGGAGTATGATATGAGGTACACTTGCTCCTTTAAACATATGAAAGGCAAATTGCGCATGAAAGGCTGGATGAGTGATCATCTAAAGGAAATTGGGAATGCTGAGAGACTTCTTCTACCAAGTGCAGAATGCTGAGGATATATACATAGAGCAGCAGGAGAATAAATGGCTGAGATGCGTTTTCTAGTCATCTCAAGACAGGTAAGGCGCACTCCTTGGGATCCGAGAATGCTTTGAAAATATCTCGTGAGTGATTCAACGTCTGTTGAAATTAGTCTCCCTTGGAACACGTGCGGCCAATCATCTGAAATCAGATCCGAAGTTAATGGGATATGATCTTCAATAAAGTTGGTTTACCTGTCGAGTCTCGAAAAGAGAAGATCCATTTTTCTCTACACATCCTTGGTGCAATTCATCTGTGGAAGTCACATCTTTGAAGACTTTCTCTTGCAAACTATCTCAGCTTTAGCCCGCCAATTTTCCTAGCATTCCATACCTTTCTTTCTTTCCAGTAATGGCTTCATCCTCCAATGTTTCTCCTGATTTGACTCTTGCTCCCCCTGGAGATTCGACGCCAAGCGTTAAAATTTGGCATCCCACTTTTAATTCCAGCACAGGCCCGCTTACTGTCAAGGACTTAGTAATGCACAATGATGGTACTGCATCAATAGTGGCTTGGAACATCTCGACTCCGGAGGATGAGATGTTGTTAGCGGGGCGTTCTGACAAAGAAGCCATGACACATGCTATGGCTTCATGTGTCCAGAGTGCAACACAAGTGTCAAATCTGGCCAAACGACTGGCGGCCCGAAACTGTGAGCTAGAAGTGCTCAAGAAGGATAACCAATCATTGAGAGAAGAGAACCGACGTCTGCATGCCATGTGCACTCAGTACTCAACAGAGATGAAGGACAAACTTGACTGGCTGGAGTCCAGATCCTCTGTTCTACCGCATAAGGATTCTTGATTGCATCCATTCTGGGATAATATCAATTCTAGGACTTTGTGAAAAACTTTATATTACAAGCTTTGCCGTATGCCTTGTAATCTTGTTTTTCTCATTTTCTTGTAAAAAGACCCACTTGTAACCGTCATGGTTTACATTGGGCGGGGTTTGACAGACTGGTCCGAATATATTACAAGAAATTCAAATTGGCCTGAATTGCATATTTCAATCATATCTCTGTATGTAAATCCCCATAGAGATATCTTGCAATCATATCCATAAGCCGTATATCAGTTTTTCGGAAACTACCAAACTGATTAGGTAGTGGAACGTAACAACGTTCATTACGAGAGAATACATCTCATCGTAATCAATGTCAGGGCTAATGAGAGAAGCCTTTTGCCAGAAGGCGTGCCTTCGCACTGTTTCTTTCTCATCATTATGCTTCCTTACGAAATCCCACATGTAATCTACAGGATTCACATTGGGTAGTATGGGAACTTCAGGCCCAAACACTTTTCGCTAAGGAGTCTAAATTGACCTGCATTGTTTCTTTCCATTTTCACCAATTAGTTCAACGTTGTGCTTAATCAACGGAACGCGGTTCGATATCGTCGCACTTTGTGATTCAGTGGCCACTGCATAAGCAAAGATATCATCGATGATTATCTCATTTCGATTCCACAAACTCATCCAGACCGAGATCTCTTGATCCTCGGGAATTTGGATTTGGGGTATCACCTTGGGACGTCTCCAGGACACTTCCATAATCCTGCGCAATTTATGAGTTGGATCGGTTGAGATAGCGATAGGATTCAATTGTGCCATAGTTCTCCCCTTCTGGGGAGTGAATCCATCGAACCGAGTCTGTCTCGCTTCTAGCCGAGGACAGAGGATTGGCTAGCCGCCGATGTACCTCGTTCATCATGAACGGAACATCCTACCGGGATGTCTTGTGCGTCCTACAGGACACCTTCATTACAGGCTTGTTTGCAGCTGGTATATGTGATCTCGTCACTTTAGTTAGATCATAGAGGATGTCTGGCTTATTTACACAACACTCCAAAGATCCGCACTTGCTTATCACATTGTGCGATGCGGGGATCAAGATGAGACATAGTGGGTACAGCCACGTCAATTCGCGTCGTTCTTCAGGAACGTTGACGTTCTTTTCTCCCCCTAACGGCGGGAATATTGTCTCATCAAAGTGACTATTCGCAAAATTTGCGAAAAAGAGATCGCCTGTCAATGGAAGGGAAATCATGACCGACAAAGATTTCCAAATTGAGGACCCATATTGGTACGTTGCGGCGGCGCAACTGGCACATAAACTGCACACCCAACATTGCGTAAGTACGGTGAATCATGTCCGTACCCAGTAACCAACTGTAACGCTCAACATGAGTGGGTGGAGATGGGTCTCAGGCGAACCAAGATAGCTGCATGCAGAATTGCATAGTCCCATGCAGAAAACGGGAAACGTTGCGATCATTATCAACTGGTCTGACCCGGGTCTACCCAGCCGGTCTAATCCGTGTTTCTGCGAGATCATTTTGAGTATGAACATAGGGAATTAAATGTTTAATCTCAATCCTAAGGGACGTGCAATAATAATCGAAAGCCTTCGATATAAACTTTCCTGCATTATCCAGTCTTCTAGACTACAACGGATAACTAGGGTGGTGAGCCCTCAATATGTGCCAGAAGTTTAGCAAATGCAACTTTTGATGTGGACAATAGACATGTGATCAACGAGTCACTACATCAACCAAAACCATAAAATCTTTATATGGTCCTGCGTATTGGTTGGAAATCGTCCACAAACTTTCCCCTTTTCAACATGGTAACTGTTCAATCGAATATCCTTATAACTCAACAAAATTCTTCCGGAATGTGGTGAGTATAAGGCCTTTGTAGGTCTACATGGAGGTATGAAGTAAGTAATATATCTCCATTCAGGGAGAATATCATGCGCAGCCGCGCTATCATCTAAGTGATTAACTTCACATTCCTCAACATGGATTAATTGAATTTGTACATGATCAAGGAAACTGCTGGTTCCAACTGATTCAATTAATTGATATTCGAGAACATAATTCGGATAAGACTGAAACTTAAATCCGGATGAGAGCAAAATCTGCCTCTCAATTAATCCCAATGACTTTCAGTTTGGATTTGATCAAGGAACTTCATGTCCGATCATATTCATGATGACTATCAAATATTTGGAAGACTTCGGGTCCAATCATATAATGCAATGGATTCAAGGAACTTCAGGTAAAACCGTACCATCATCTTGCATGATATAAAATATCAAATATTTGCAAGACTTTGTTACTTATGATATTGCACTGGCATATAATTATGAAAGTAAATGAAGAATTTAAACCGCTACCACCATCCCAAATAGCAGAATTTAAATTACAGAAAGTAAATATGGAGAATTTAAATTGCTGTACAAGTAACATCCCACAGCAGAATTTAAATTGCTGAAAGTAAATATGGAGGGGCCCCGCATAATTTAAATTGCAGAAAGTAAATATGGAGAGGCGGTACAACCATCCAACATCCCACAGTTGCAGAATTTAAATTGCAGAAAGTAAATGGCGGAATTTAAATTGCAGAAAGTAAATAGTTAGAAGTTAGCTGTTAGATGTTAGATCAATATTAGTAACTTCTTTTGAAACTTCGGGTTTCATTCGAAACTTCAGGTTCGAGATTTATTGTGAACTTCGAGTTCACTATGCGTGCCAGTACAATATTAGTAACTTATAGTTTTGAAACTTCGGGTTTCATTCGAATCTTCGGGTTCGATTGTAATTTCACTTGAAATAATACTGTGGTTAAAAAACCCACAGTCCAAACAAAAGTTTTGGGTACGCTCGAAACTTCGGGTTCGAGGTCTTATTGTGAATTTCGGGTTCACTATGGATCCAATTGAAATAAAATTCAAAGTTAGAAACTTCGGGTCTCTAAGTTTAATAAAGCTTGAAACTTCGGTCAAGGAAACTCCGATGAAATGCATAGCCCAACATATACGAGATATGCCCGAAAATGGACTAAATAAAAGCCCATTCATATAGGTTTGAAAACCAATAGCCTAAAACAAAATGACAAAACAAGAGGGCCCAAAATCCAGCCCAAAAGGAAAAAGACCCATTAGGCCCAAAATGCAAACCGGCCCAGTTGACCAGCCCAGGCGAACGTTCGGCAGGGGCATCCGAACAAAAGGAAGAAAACCAAGGCGCGCGTTCGGTTAGGTTTTCTGAACAAGCCCTGCGTGCGCGTTCGGTGAGCTTTGCCGAACAATTGTACAGCCCAGTCATCGGTGTGTTCGGTGGAAAGAACCGAACAACAACGTTACTGTCCGGTGAGGAAAACCGAACAGGACCTTGTTCGATGAGCGAAGGTCAACGCCGACCAAACACGACGCCGGCGTTGGATGGCGGCGGTCCGAGCTTACTGGTTTCGCGGTCCTCGTCGCAGTGGATCGTCGTGATCCGGCGTGGGTGGCGGGCTGCGCTTGGAGCGCGTTCGGCGGGTGTGACGGCGTCATCATCGGCAGCCACAACAGCGAGTTCCCGGCGATTGCGAGATCGACGACATGGACGGTGACTGCTGGTCATCGTCATCGTCGTTGGCGTGCACGCAGCTGGAGCGAAAAACAGGCGCGACGGCGATGAGGAAGGGGCGGCGTTGGCGTCCTTGGTGTGAGTGGCAGCGAGTAGTGAGGCCCATCGAGGACGCGGGCGGCGACCAGGTGTCGGCATCGGCGAATTCGTCGGTGAGCAGGGGCTCCTCGGCGATGATCGCGTTTGACACCTCCTCCAAGAGTCACCGTCAGTATACCGACTAGGTAAGGATTGAAGGTCCCTCCAATCGGAAAGTTTACCACGCCACCGGAGGACAGCATCCTTCCATGCCTGACCCGGTCTCGAGCTCTGAGATGACCCAGCTCCACCTTGTGATTCGTTGGAAAAGCTCTCTCAAGAGTCAGAGTGGTGGGGAAGCTGCCGAGGACCACCGCTGATGGCAGCAGCAGCACCGCGGCGGCGATCAGAAGCTCTGCTAGAAAAATTGCCGCCATTTTCTTTGTCTCTGCTTGTGATCAAAGCTTCTCCCAGACTGTTCTCTGAGTTTTCGGTGAGAGAGAAGTTAGGCGGGTGGGAAATATTTTAGTGAGTGGAGGTTAGGTTTAGAGAGAAAAAAAATAAAGAACTGATGTGCGGTAGGTATAAAGCAAATCAGTATGAGTTCTTTTTCTGTGCCTTTTCCATCACCGAGACTTACACGAGATCAACGTTAGGTTCAGAGCTTGGAGTGCGTATTTGATCACCGCACTGTTTTTGGTGCGCAGAAGCTAGTGCTTCTCTGTGCAGCATCCAATTTCGTTAGAAAAGAATGAGACTGCTTTGTGGTAGGTAAACAAAGCAATATCAATTTTTCAAACGATAAAGAACTTGCAAGTTCTTTATCGGAGTACACAGCTGAGAATCTTCAGGTTCTCATTCAATGTGTATTGCACTTTCCAGTAAGAATAATAGAGAGTGGTTTGCGGTAGGTAAAGCAAAACATCTCATATTATTATTTTCCGCATCCACCACTAACACTTACACGAGAGTCATTCGTGCTGATAACGTGTTGCAGAACGGGTATGAAAGTAATGCAGTGGCGGAAAGTAAATGAGACACAGAAATTAACGAGGTTCGGCAAGTGTGCCTAGTCCTCGGGGCGGTAGTACTGGTTTCTCTCATTATATGGAAATACTGGAAATGTAAATATACAGATACATAGTATCTCCCCCTGACCTATACTCTTCTCTTCCGGAGAAGAGGTTCTCACTTCCGTTCACTTGGTTATGTGTTTTGAATGAGAGGGGGCTTCATCTCTTATATAGGCAAACTCTATGGGGAGGATGATGCAAGGGATGATTGAAGCATCCATCAAGGAAGCTTCTACAACAAAACCTTAATTGTTATTTGAGTTCATCATCAACAATTGTACCCTCAGAAACCCTTTCTCTTTGGGCCTGGTGCATATTTGTGATTCCTGCCCAGTACCTAATCTCCAATTTATTTTTTTTACCCCCCCTCTCCCTTTTTCCCCCCCCTCCCTCCTCCCCCTTCCGTCAATTTGGAGGGAAAATTTTCTCAGCAGACCCTAAAATTTCCAATCCTACCCGCCATTTTCATGCACTCACTGAACCTCAGACCTCTCTCAACCATGGCCAAACGCAAAACCCCCATCCAATCTCTTCCGCCCACCCCCAAAACTCCTCAACAAACCCACTTGCCCAAAAGACCCAAAACCCTAACCACACCCACCACCACCACCAAATGGGCCCCGCTCAACCTCACCCAATCGGAGCTCTCCCTCCCTTTAACCTTCCCCACCGGCCAAACCTTCCGGTGGCGGCAAACCGGCCCTCTCCAGTACTCCGGCGTCGTTGGGTCCCACCTAGTTTCCCTCAAGCACCTCCCAAACGGTGACGTTTCGTACTGCCTCCACCACCACCCCACATCCGCAGCCGTCTCCGATTCCGACGCCAAGCTGGCCCTGCTCGATTTCCTCAATGTGGGTATTTCTCTCGCCGGAATTTGGGAGGTGTTCTCGGCCTCCGATTCGAGGTTCGCCGAGATCGCTGGGTACTTGGGCGGCGCTCGGGTGCTCCGGCAAGACCCGGTTGAGTGCTTGTTTCAGTTTCTCTGCTCATCGAATAACAACATTCAGAGAATTACGAAAATGGTGGATTTTATGTCTTCGTTGGGGAAGCATTTGGGTTGTGTTGAAAGTTTCGATTTTTATGAATTTCCAAGTTTGGAGCGCTTGTCAATGGTCTCAGAGAAAGAATTCAGAGACGCCGGTTTCGGCTACAGGTCTGTAATTACTTGTCAATTTGCGTATTGGATTAGATTAGAGTATCACTTGGATAATCGAAAATGCATATGTTTGGAATGTATCTGTATTATATGAATGTGCATTTTGCATTGTCTGAATATTGAGATTTGGTTTTATGGGCAGGGCTAAGTACATAACTGGGACTGTAAAGGCTTTGCAATCGAAACCCGGTGGAGGTGCAGAGTGGCTGTTGTCTCTGCGTAAAATGGAGCTGGAAGAGGTGATTGAATCTCTTTCCACATTGCCTGGAGTTGGTCCTAAGGTGGCAGCGTGCATTGCGCTGTTCTCGCTTGATCAACACCATGCCATTCCGGTTGATACACATGTGTGGAAGGTATACATTTTACTTCTAGACTTCTCTTGTTTGTTAAATGATGTTAGTTGTTGATCAAGATTGTAGCACAAGAGTTTTAGTTTCGGGGTACTGTTTTAGTCGTTTATGTTTTTGGGTTTTGAATATGTATGAGTGCTGATGTTTGAATGGTTTTTTCTTCTTGTTCTGAGTAAGATTGCTACAAGAGACCTCATACCTGAGCTAGCAGGTGCCCGTCTGACACCAAAGCTCTGCGTCCGTGTGGCTGACGCATTCGTGAGTAGATATGGGAAATATGCTGGTTGGGCTCAAACTTTGCTTTTCATTGCTGAGTTGCCTTCACAGAAAGCCCTTCTACCAGCACATTTTTCGAATGGAATAGAGACTAAAGCTGCTAAGAAGAAGGGTCATAAATTGCAGACTGTAGAGGATACTACAGTTGAGTAATGACTTGACAATTGAAGTCGGCACTTTTGAGTTAAAACAGCAAGCTCGATGTTGCATTAGCATTAATTCTGGGGGAGGACCTATAAATTATCAAATACTGCAGCTTTGAAACTGAATTTGCTAGAGTTTTTTCTCCGAGATAGTGGACTTCTTAGAAACTAGAACTGTGGAAGATGAACGAGAGCTGTTATTGGAGGTCAGGTCCAAATTGCATCCTATAAATCTTTTCGGCACCTGTTTCATTCACAGCTTATGCCCTCATGCTCATTGTTGTGGATCTAGCTCTCGTCGTCTTCTGTATCACTACTGCTTGTATTTCTTGCTTGTTAACATATATTTCTAGGTGCTCATATTGTTGGGGATCACTTGATCGGAATTGATGCTGATTCGACCATTATTTGTATCTCATTATAGAAATTTCAGATATTGTACTCACATTATTTATGAATCAAAGCGTTTCTCTGGTAAACAATCAAGTACGTATCTTTGGCTGTTATAATGTTTGAAGTGTGAACTTGTTAGAGTGTAAATTCAGTTATGTTAAATTGTTTCTCTAGTAGTCGTCATTTCCTTTATTGTTTTTCCACCAGTAAGGTGCATCAGCTACAGACATGAATGACTGGTTACGAGAAACAATTGAATGAAACCTCACAATTTATTGCATTATACTGTAAAGCAAAACCTCAAAGTTTATTGCATTTTATTCATGTGTAATATATGATTGCAAACTATACTCCGCTTCATGTGCATTGTGCACCAATAAGGTGCATCAGCTACATGTTCTGTCTTTGATAGAGAGACAGAACATCTCCTTTTCCCTAGACAAGCCTGAAAAATAAAATCACAATACGAACATGTAGCTCAAATCTTCAGTGTTTTCAGAAACTGAATGGAGCAGTGAAAATATGCAGACAAAGGAAAGAAAAGATGCTCACCTGCTCTACAATTGCTCGGAAATTAGATGAGTGGCAGCTTCCGGTGGCATAAGTTTTACAATCACCGGAAGGGGTGCCATCCAGGGTTTTGAAGGAGACCCAGTACCAGCCAATGCTTTGGCCGTTAACCCATGCTTCACCTTTTCCCATGGAACCACGGTTCAAGGCAATAGGGTCATTGCCTGCTGGTACATCAAATTGAGTCTGCCAAGAAGAGATCAATCAAAGAGGTTAGTACACATTTTGATCAATTGAGCAAAATCTGAAGGAATGATTCTTGAGCAGCAAGAGTCTTCTTACCTTATACCATGTGAGTGGTTGATGCGGAGGAGTTCCCAATTTACCCCATTGAACTTTACTTAATCCAGCATCTGAAGAGATTTGTGAATTCTCTCCGGACAAACCAACCTTTATAAAACAGTTGAAGCCAAAGTGAGGTGCAAAGCACGAAAAGAGACAACCCCGAGAATTATAAGTGGAAATAAAAACTAGACGGGTAACTCACCTGATAGCCCCATGAGTTTTGGCTGAAGTCTTTGCCTTGAATCATGACTCGACATAATCCGCCAACTCTACGCTCTAGATACGCTCCGTTATTCTTCACAGTAAAAGTACATTTCACTTCAATTACAGGGAAACAATGTAAAGCTACTCATCTTGCTATGATCTATCTTGGCATGAGAAAATAGAATCGAAAATGGAAGAACAGAGATTGAAAACTTATGGGTAGTCCACCCATAGCACAAAGTAATGAAATGTAGTTGATTTTTTTCTTCAGAGTAACCTTACTGTCCAAGGTAAAACTTTCATTCTTCTGACTTCCATGTGCGGATCCTAAGTAACAAAGCAATTCCTAAAATAAGTACATAGATTTACCAAACCTTTGAATACGGACTGTAAAGATGAGGAGATGCGAAATCTGCCTACTAGTACTCCGTTTACAAACGTATGCAAGACATGGCCGTGCGATTGAACACTCAAGATAGATTCAGCATCTGCATCCTGCCGAACACTGCAGTTTAAATTACAAATTGCTGGGATATCAACAAATGGAATGGTTCAGTCAAATTCAGCCAACTTCTTATGCAATGGTAATGTACCTTACCAGATTCGTGATTGTTGCAGGTGAAGAGGTGAAGAAGGTTGGCGACTTGTTTCTCGCCTAGAAGAAGACTACTGCGTTTTAACATGACGGCACCGTTTTGGTTTCTTATTTTTATTTTATGAATTTATGTTTGGTAAGAAGGAGGGCCAAGGCCCAACAACAAGAAACCAACCAGAAAGTACAAACAAGTGAATTAAGTAACCAGCCCAATTCAAAATAAGTGTAATTATTTTCATAATTTATAATATATTTCTTGATAAATTTAAAAGCGAATCGACTCATAGCGAATTTCGACTCTAAATTACGAATCCAATGGGTATACCCCTTTCGAATCGCATACTACCCAACCCGCGTATCGCGTAGCCGTACCCGTGTCGGGTATCGCATCGAATCCCGTATTTGGTAACTATACCATAGATAATCAGAATTGTCTTTCGTTGTACGCATATGCTCCGGGAATGTGTTTGCCCGCGATGGAGTGTTGTCAAAATTAGGAATCGCTTCTTTAAACTCTTCCCAATTTGCTGGTGCATTGAATTTCTGAGTCACCGGCCATGATCTTGTCCCACAATGAAATACAGCTCATTTAGAGCATTTCTACCCACGTAGGCATAGGTGCAAGCAATCAGAAGGCAATAGAGTGATTATTGCCTTAATGTGATGAATAGTGATTGCCCTCGCCTTCCGTCGAAAATGCAGCTTCCACCCACGGAAGGCGAAGGCGAGGGCAATCACTATTCACATATATTTTAAATTTTAAATTTTTTTTTTTTTTTGTAAAAAACATGTCTAAATTTATGAAACCAAGTTAAATTGAAGATAAACTTGAATGAGTAAAGTAATCAAATTGTATGTGTGTTCATCCATGCCTTGCTTGGATTTTAATAAATCTTCCCTTTTGTTGTCAAATAAATTTTATTTAAATTTGAAATTGAACATTACATTACATACTAATAACATCGACGCATAAAATAAATTTTATTTAAATTTAATATTGAACATTACATACTAATAACTTCTTCAAATAAAATAAAAATATCAAAATTGAATAATTTAATATTAGTTCACACAAAATTGAATATTACATATCATAAAAAACACGTAGAATTATCATATGTTAAATTTTATTTGTGCTTAAAATTTAATTTTACATACTTAAAAATTTGGTCTTTAAGATGCATATCTGCATTGTATATTGTGCTATTTAATTTTGAAAACAAGGCTTGATAACAAACATAAGAGCAATTCTAGTGGGCGAGCGAAAACGAGGGCGAGGGCGCGGGCTCACCTTCCGTGCACACTGTTCATCCTCCACGGGTGAGGATTTTGGCGGGCGAGAGGGCGGCAGGTGAGGACGAAGGCGAGCGACGCCTACGCCTTCGCCTGCAGGTGGCTTTTTTTTATTCTGGGGGCGTACAGTGCACGCACGTGGGGGCGGTTGGAGGGAATTACGTGTTCGGGAGGGGGAAGGGGGCCAACGGTGTTGGTTGGGAGGAAATGATTGTTCAGCAATGGCTGCCGAACACTTAAAAACAATATATTTTTTATTTTTTATAAAAAAATCAACATTTTCTTTTCTATAAAAAATCACAATTTTTTTATATCAAGTTTTTTAAGTATGTAATATTAAATTTTAAGTAGGGGTGGGAAAACTCGGCTCAAAACCCGGAGCCCGGCTCGAGCCCGACCCGAAAAAACATAATGGGCCGGTCCTATTTTATGAGCCCGGCCCGAATGGTGAAAAACCCAACCCGGCCCGAAGCAATCGGGCCCAAATACGGGCTCAAATTTTAAAAACCCGGCCCGGCCCGAAATAACCCGAATATATACATATATTATTATTTTGACAGGTGTCAGGTTCTTATAGGTTGAGAAGAAGGGTACATTTTGATACAATAGAACGTGAACACCCTATAACTTCTGAAATGGATGGATGAGATCAATCTGGGAGATCGGACGGCTCTTAAAAAACCTGGAAAAACGCAGCCGCTGCGTTCCTCCGCCACTGTCGCCGACTTCCTCAGCCACTGTCGCCGTCGCCGACTTCCTCTGCCACTGTCGCCACCTTCCTCCTCCACTGCTGATGCCGAAATCAACATCGTCATCATCGTCGTTGGTCCAGGGTCGTCGTCGTCACCCACAGATCTGCGGAATTGGACGTCGTCGTCCAGTGGTCTGCGGAATTGGCGTCGTTGTCTTCATGAAGCTTCTTTGTCGTCTTCGTGAATCGTGAAACTTCTTTGTCGTCTTCGTGAATCTTGAAACTTCTTCGTCGTCATCATCGCCTCGGCTTCATCGAAAATTTGTTCGTCGACGATTTTTTTTTGGGAAAACTAGTCGGGCTCTAACCGGTTAAAACCCGAACCCGGCCCAAATTTTCGGGCCCAAAACCCGACCTGGCCCGATTTCAATGGGCCCTTGAACGGTCCCAAAATTCCAAAGCCCGATCACTTTCGGGCTTTTTCCGGTCCTAGCCAAAACCCGGCCCGATCCCAGCCCTAATTTTAAGCACAAAAAAAAAAAAATTTAACATATCATAATTCTACATGTTTTTATGATAATTATTAGTATGTAATATTCAATTTTGTGTGAAGTACTATTCAATTATTCAATTTTGATGTTTTTATTTTATTTGAAGAAGTTACTAGTATGTAATGTTCAATATTAAATTTAAATAAAATTTATTTTATGGCATCGATGTTATTAGTATGTAATGCAATGTTCAATTTCAAATTTAAATAAAATTTATTTGACAACAAAAGGGAAGATTTATTAAAATCCAAGCAAGGCATGGATAAAACACACATACAATTTGATTACTTTACTCATTCAAGTTTATCTTCAATTTAATTTGGTTTCATAAATTTAGACATTTTTTTAACAAAAAAAATATATTAAAAAAATATGTGAATAGTGATCGCCCTCGCCTTTGCCTTCCGTGGGTGGAAGCTGCATTTTCGACAGAAAGCAAGGGTGATCACTATTCATCACCTTAGGGCAATAATCACTCTATTGCCTGCGCCTACACCTACGTAGGTGGAAATGCTCTAAAGGAGCTATATTTCATTGTGGGTGCAAGTTGGATTGGAAATTCCAAATCCGAATGGAAAAATTCTGATCCGATGCCAAAATATTCCGTTCCGAAAAAAGTTGGTTGTGGAAATTGGAATATACTTTTTTAATCCGAAAAGTTCCGACTTTCCGATCCGACTTATTTCCGAATATTTCTGAACCTATTCCAATCAAAAATTGGAATGCATTTCATATGTTTTATAGTAATTTACATATTATATGGTTTATAGTATAATTTAGAATAAATTATATTTACTTCTATTTTGCTCATTCTTACTCGCGGTCACATTTATTACTTTCTTTAGAATATGTATTCATCTCATAAACGTAATTCGTATATTATTTTATCTTATTTCACCTTGATAACTTAAGAGTTCCGAATTATTTCCGAAATTTCCAATATAATTCCGATCTGAAAACTTCCGAAATTTTTCCGAATTCCAAAGATTTCGAATTTGGAAAGAAAATTTCATTCCGAACTTTTTTGGAACGGAAGTTGGAACCCTTGTTTCCAATCCGATCCGTCCGAAAATCACCCATAGGCAAGAGTTTGTACAAGGCATCTACTTAATAATATTTTATTATTTATAATTGTCCATATAACATTATTAAAATGGTCTATTCAGCACCTAACAGAAAACTCAACTGTTTTGTTGATGGAGGGAGCAACTCGTATGATTTTGGGTACCTGTTTGTAGAGAATCAATACATTGGGTATGAACTTGAAATTGACCATATAATTTAGATACTATTATGTAGTTAACCCTAAGAAATATTACCTGCGCAGAGTTGAAGGCTACAGTTTTGCAGTCTGGCAGTATACAAATCGAGTTTCTGGTCAACATCATTGAGGGGCTAAAGATGATGGGAAATAAAGAATAAATATGATCATGGCCTTATAACAAGAAATCCGGGGCCTACTGCCACAGCAAGTTCCAAATCCCTGGAGACCAGCTTTCTCTGAATGCAAAATTAAATCATTTTGTCTGGGAGTCAACTGGAATAGGACTCCAAATGTGACCTTTTTCAAATCACATAACCAGGTAACAACGATCACTTCAATCATTTGCCTACCATGATCTTTCCACATAAAAGGGTGCAAGCATAGATTTGTTCAGATAAAGCAACCTTGTAAAGAGTTAATAAATGCCATAACATTCTCATCAAAACTTTCCAGAAGCTTTATTGCACACACAAAGACGACAAAAAGTAAATTCTCAGTACAAAAAATTCCGAAAAATCAAACCGAACAATTTTGGGCTGCTCAACCTTGAGCAGCCAAGGCTGCTGCACAGTTCATTTTCCCACTTTCTCTCAAATTATTTTCATAATCCGAACCGTTCACTTTATTCATTAACATGTCAAGATCACTTCTACAAAAATTCAATCAAAATGGAGATTGTTTGGTTATATAACTTTGTAAAACATATCAACGGTTCATTTAATGCCTAATTATACCGTTCATATAGTTCATACAGTTAGATAGCCAAACGATCTCGGTTTTGATTAAATTTTTGTAGGAATGATCTTGACATGTTAATGAATAAAGTGAACCTTTGGATCATGAAAATAATTTGAGAGAAAGTGGGAAAATGGACCATGCAGCAGCCTTGGGTGCTCAAGGTTGAGCAGCCCAAAATTGTTCAATCAAACCTCCTCCAATAACCATTTCTGCAATTTAAGGTCCAACAGAAGATCAAAACCAATTCCACAACCTCAGCAGCAGTTTCATATCGATAAACGAGGAGGCAACAATTAATGCAAACCATCAAAACCCCAAATTCCAATCAGCAAGTATTTCTAACAATGATTTGAAAATGACCCCGAACTCCGAAAGAGCTTACTATGACATTAAACCCAGAAATTCTACAACTTCAGTTGCTGCATGATTATATCTTATTTCATATTTGTGTGTTATTGCATTTTTTTTTCCTGTTAATGCAGGTTGTCTTCTTAATTCTTTCTTGTTTATGCATGCTTATCTGTTACTTACTACAAGATCACCCATTGCATTCAGTTATACAATCCTCCAATAAAGCGTGTATGTCCATGTTTACAAACCTTTTCATGTGCACTACTAATATATTAAGTATATTCGATTAAGATTCTGTTATCACTAGTAGAAATATGAGCTTTAGTAACCTTTTTTTAGTAACCATTGTTGGAATGGTTACTAAAGAGAGAAGTCAACTAAAAAAGTTAGCTTTTGCTAAAATTTTTGTAACCAAATAGCTACAATGGTGACTAATGTTTAAAATAAACATAGAAATATACTTTTTAATTACACTCTAACCAAGTCTGAATTTTTTTGTCTCATGTATTCATTTAATTCACATGTTATCTCCTTGTTTTTGCCGTAGAGCATCTTTAATCTCCTCATCTTTTTCTCAGTTGGTTTTTTTCTCCCTAAAATGCTTCTTCCTCACCCACAACAGAGCAAAGGTACTGCTCCCTCTACCGAGATCCATCTTTGGGTGCTCTCTTCTTCCTCCAAATTCTAACCTTTTTCTTTTGTTTACTTGAAGCTATCGCCTCCGCCCAGATCGAGTTCCATTATTTTATCGGAAACCAAAATCCAAGATCTCTTCTTCCGTGGCTGGCTCCTTCTCCGTCTCTATCTTGATTCATCGCATCAGATTTGCTGAGATTTGAACACGAGATTAAGTGATTTCATTGCCGCTCAAAGTCTCAGCTCTGCCGGAGATAGCATCGTCGCCTCACCAACCAGATCTATGTAAGTTACTTTCAGATCTGTGTTCAATTCCACTTTTTTGTTCGGAACACATCTAATTATAGTTTTGAAGTTTATCCTATGTATGTTCTTTCGGTCGAATTTGATTGTTTATGCGATGCTGTGTTGCGGGTTAGGGATACACTCTGGGAATTGTATTCTCTGCCTAAAGGCTAAAGGTGTGATTCAACTTTTTCAGTGAACAAATTCTCATGAATTCTATTTTTCCTTGTTTCGTGTTCGATTATTGATTTCAATTTTTGATTTTTCATTGGGTTTTCTTTGCAGGCGCCATTTATTCTCTTAAATTGAAGCAAAATGTACAAATCTATTCTCTTTGCTGGTCTGCTATTGGAATTTGTTGCAAAAAAATGAGGTCGGTTTTGTTAAGTTGAGGACCATCTGATTTCTTTATAATTCATAGGAATATTTGCATTGGTACGAACCTGCTGATTGTCGAACTACTATAATTCAGTTAGTTAACTTGTTACTTGTTATCTGCTTCCCTTTATCCGTCAAAATTCAATATCTCATAGGTGATTCATGAATTGGTTTTCTTGGCAAAGTGGTTAGGAAAATTGTCTTTAGAGTATAGGTTTTGAGCTAATCTTTGAATATCTTTAATTGTTTCTATACAGGTTTGGTAACTTTGTATACGGTTAGAAGGATGCAGGACTTGTGTCTATATGTATGGTCACTTTATATATTTCTGGTGGCTCCTCAAATTGTAAGTTATATTTAGATGTCATCAAGTTTATAATTTCAAGTCAATAAACTGTTTCTTTCAAATTGTGAATAGATCTCACTCAACTTTCGGCTCCTTCATTGATTGGTTGGTTGGCTTCCTTGTTGTTCTTTGGAATGATTTACTCTCTCACTTTTTCTGCTAGGCAAACTTCCATGGCAGTCACACTTAAGCAAACTAGTCAATTG
Organism: Spiraea crenata; assembly: GCA_033992175.1. Classification (NCBI taxonomy): domain Eukaryota; kingdom Viridiplantae; phylum Streptophyta; class Magnoliopsida; order Rosales; family Rosaceae; genus Spiraea; species Spiraea crenata. Next base: position 255,045 of record JAVBHV010000036.1, read on the forward strand.
GTATGTTTTAGTCCTCCTCACTATTTGTTGAATTTTCTCAGTTACCAAAAGTCCGTGTGGACGTTATTTGAGTAAGAAATGAGCAGTAGTTCGAATGGCTTATTACAAAGAAGCAGTTATGTGAAGCAGTGATTTCTAACAGAGCAGTGCAAATTTTAGAGGAAGCAGCAGAGGAAGCAGCAGAGATATTTGCTCAAGAACAGATTATGTTTGTCTAGTTTTGCTAAGTGTAATGGATAGTGTTTGTTCGTTTGTTATTTTGAACAAATGTTTTGTCTGTATTTCTCTTTTATTAGCCTTGTATACAAGCAAATACTTCTATGTACACAATTTGTGAATAAATGCAATATTGATTTAATACATTTTTGTTGGAAAGAGAAATATAATGAAAATGAATTAGAAAACAAAATAGCAAAAAGAAAAAAGAAAATTCTAATAATAAATTATTTAATATGGCATTATATAATATAAAGTAATAGTGGTCAAGTTATATCTTAGTCAACAAAATTAGTAACCAATGATGAAATTATTGGTGACAAAGAGCTTTAGTAACCCCTCTCTAGGTTACCAACACTATATTAGTTACTACATGGTTACTAAAGGGTGTTAGTAACCAATATTGGTTACTAAAGGGGGAAGTAGTCACCAATAAAAGTGGTTACAAGGGGGTTACTATAGCCCATATTTCTACTAGTGTATTTTTCTTTCATTTGGTTTAAATCTCGAGTTGGACTTTAATTTGGCCTGTAGCTGGGCCTTTTGATGGCTCGAACAAAGTTTATAAATAATGGAAAATAGCTTCCTTTTTTTTTATGGAAAAAAAAACAAGATTACCAATTAGGAAACGTAATACACTTTAAATGTTTATCACCTACTTCATCGAAAGTTAAGTACGAGATAATAAGGTCATAAGTAAGTGATATACATATATATATATATGTGAGATAAATACTTACGTATTCTATATGTTCATAAGACCCCGTCCATGCGAAAAATTGAATCAAAGAGAGGAAATCTGCTCTGCGACATGATGTCAATAGGAAACCTCCAGAACTTGACTAGAAGAAAAATAACCACACAACAACCAGCAGCAAGCTATATTACAGCATACATCACCCAGAATAACTCTCTGGAACTGAACAAGAAAAATAACCACACAACAACCAGCAGCAAGCCATATTACAACATGCATCACCCAGAATAAGTTTCAGTAACTTAACGACATCCCAATAGATTGAGTCCTATTAACCGTACAAGCCACAAAGTATATAAAATCGGTGACTAAATTTTTGAGGCTTCCAAAGGTTTCCAAGATCAACAGCCGTCACTGACAGCATCGTATATGTCAAAGCCACATGCTATGGCTTTCAGCATTGACTTCATAACTTTGCCCCAGCGACGCTTAGGTTTCTGTATATTCACGAAAAGTAGCTCATTGTTCCTGTACAGGCGAATTGCAACGCAGACATAAAGTTTCAGCTGTCCACTCGCATGCTAACAAACTTAACATAGCAACAGACAAACACTACCTCTACCGAAAACAGAAAGTGCGATACATAGGGGCATCTATGTATCCACCCATTAACACAAGATGAACCAAAACTACGATGCCTCTTAAAAAGAAATGATGAAGCCAAGACATCCCCAACAAGCCCACGTACCCCACCAGAAACCAGCCCCCTCACCTCACATGCCGAGGAGGGACAGGTACAAGGTCGTCCCTGGCGGTAATACTGGCAATGCTCTTTGGGGGTGGATATGTAGGTGCACAACGAGGTGCACCCAAGTATTGTACAAACATAAAGAAGAGTTTCTAATCTGTAGAAAATGACTAACTTGCTTATTCCAGACAATGTCCAAAAGAATGTAAATCAGCAGGATATGGAAATTACCCAGTAAGCTTTTTCGCAAGGTACAAGAATGGTTCGTCAAGACTGTGCTTGTTCCTGTCAGAAACTTCAAAGTACGGCAAATAAATACCGTTTTTCAGTTCCAAAGGAGACAGCTGCGGCTGGTTGCCACATAACACAATGGGAATCTTCTTATACACCCTATATACAACATCAGGTGAAGAACAAAGATAAGCTACTTATCTCACAAGACTATCTAGCGGTTAATCTCAAAAACTTATATGCTAATAGAAACAATATGTTACCTGGAGAGACGGCGACACACCCTGGCATAGTTATCAAGTTCATCAAACACGATAATACCATCTGGGGGGGCAATACTGCAAAACAGGAAAAAAGATATAAACATGAGTTGAAAATAAAGACAATGCAGGTCAGAAAAATCAGGCATTTTACAAGATTAAGCATGAAGCCACTTGAAAACAAGATTTACTTCATTCACAAACAGTAATGAAATGGAATAAAGGCAAACAAAGAGTTATAACTGCTTCACAGACTTCATCAAAAAGATTTAGACACAAATACCCTTGAAACAAATAAAAACCTCAGAACTAAATCTGAAATCGTACAAGGTTAGTTTAGCAATTCCAAAACAGGAACAACGTTTCTATCTCCCTCTTCGTGCAAATAACATCGCCGTTATTAGACTTTTATATGCAAATAGTTAAAGAAAAGTCCGCATACCGGTCATCATGAGTCGCGCCAAGATCACAATCGAAATGGATGAGCTCCCTCCTGTTTGTGTTGTAGCTAAATCTACCTGCAGAAAAGTTGTACAATATGTATATATCAGTATCGATTGAGGAGTGGGAAAATCCGAAATCTAAAACCCCGCCCGGATCCCGTCCAAAAAACCTTAATGGGCCGGTTGTAGTTTGCAAACCCGGCCCGAATAGGAAAAAACCCAGCGCGGCCCGACTTCATCGTCATCGTCCAGATAATCGTCGTCGCCGTCCAGCCGCCACCGTCGTCGTCGTCGTCCAGCAGTGTCGCCTTCTTCGTCGTCGTCTTCATCCGCGGTCCGAATAAGGAAAAAACCCGGCCCGGCCCGACTTCATCGTCATCGTCTTCCAGCCGCCGCCGTCGTCATCGTCTTCCAGCCGCCGCCGTCGTCATCGTCCAGCTGCCGCTGCCGCCGCCGTCGTCGTCCAGCCATCACCGTCGTCATCGTCCAGCTGCCGCCGCCGTCGTCGTCCAGCCACCACCGTCGTCGTCGTCGTCCAGCCGTGGTCGTCCAGCAGTGTCGCCTTCTTCGTCGTCGTCTTCATCCGCGGCCCTAATAAGGAAAAAACCCGGCCCGGCCCGACTTCATCGTCATCGTCCAGATAATCGTCGTCGCCGTCCAGCCGCCACCGTCGTCGTCGTCGTCCAGCCGTGGTCGTCCAGCAGTGTCGCCTTCTTCGTCGTCGTCTTCATCCGCGGTCCGAATAAGGAAAAAACCCAGCCCGGCCCGACTTCATCGTCATCGTCTTCCAGCCGCCGCCGTCGTCATCGTCCAGCTGCCGCTGCCGCCGCCGTCGTCGTCCAGCCATCACCGTCGTCATCGTCCAGCTGCCGCCGCCGTCGTCGTCCAGCCACCACCGTCGTCGTCGTCGTCCAGCCGTGGTCGTCCAGCAGTGTCGCCTTCTTCGTCGTCGTCTTCATCCGCGGTCCGAATAAGGAAAAAACCCGGCCCGGCCCGACTTCATCGTCATCGTCTTCCAGCCGCCGCCGTCGTCATCGTCCAGCTGCCGCTGCCGCCGCCGTCGTCGTCCAGCCATCACCGTCGTCATCGTCCAGCTGCCGCCGCCGTCGTCGTCCAGCCATCGTCGTCGTCGTCCAGCCATCACCGTCGTCATCCAGCAGTGTCGTCTTCGTCGGCGTCCAGAACCCGGCCCTGCCCGACTTCATCTTTATCGTCCGGATAGTCGTCGTCGTCGTCGTCGTCGTCCAGCAGTGTCGTCTTCGTCGTCGTCCAGCCGTCGTCGTCTTCGTCCGCGCAGTGTCGTCTTTATCGTCATCCAGTCGTCGAGATGGGCGTCTGCAAACTTGGCCGGGTAAACCTCGTGCTCCAGAATCCGGCGTCCCCAAATCGAAGGCCCGTTCACAGCCGGTCCCTCCCAAAATCCGATCCGGCCCGGCCACCCCTTTAACTTACCCCACCCCCCACCCCCCCAAGTTTGTGTAGTAGCCGCCGTCGTATTCGTCGTCGTCGTCGTCCAGCAGTGTCGTCTTCGTCTTCGTCCGCGCAGTCGTCTTCTTCGTCGTCCAGTCGAGATGGGCGTCTGCAAACTTGGCCGGGTACCTCGCGCTCCAGAATCCGGCGTCCCCAAATCAAAGGCCCGTTCACCGCCGGGGCTTTTTCCGGTTCCTCCCCAAACCCGATCCGGCCCGGCCACCCCTTTAACTCCCCCTCCCTCTCTGAGTAGTAGCGCTAAATCTACCTGCGGAAATTAAAGAAGAAAAGAAAAGTGGCCGTACCGACAGGTGCGGTATTAGCATTGCCGCCGGTGAGGAGGAGCTTCAAGGCAGTGCTCCGGACCTGAGTTGACACTGTACCCTGCATGCCAAGAGCTTTGAGGTGGTTTACCATTAAAATGGTTGGAAAAGACAGTATCTCTCCAAGAGCTTTGAAGAATTAAAATTTTGGTGTTTTTTTTTTTAAACAATAAAGAACTAAAAGGTTGGGCAGCAAGAAAAATCAATGGATTGGAGACCGACATTCCTCGCCATTTCCTAAAGCCTTTCACAGTAGGCTAAAAAATGTAATGTTCAAATTCATTTTTGAACATCACTTTTCTATATTTGGTCTAAAAATATGATGTTCAAATTCATGAGTTCTAATTATAATGTCCATTTTTGGACATCATAAGTGTAATGTTCATATTGTGGGACCCAACATAAAAAAATAAAAAATAAAATAGAATATTGGAAAAATAGAACTCATATAACCTGTATTTTTATTTTACACGTATTGTCTTTATAATTTTTTATCATATTTTTATGTCTCTCTAAAAAATAAGTGAAAATATGTTGAAATTTTTTTATTTGGATACCAAAACAAAAATAGTTGAAAGATAGTTAATATTAGACTCATAATGAAGAACTCATTGAAAGAAATTCAATGGTGCAATTTTGATAAATAGTGAATCAATAAAAATTTAATTAAGTGGTCATCTAATTGAAATTAAGCAAAATTTAATATAGTAAATATTATAGCTTTCACATGTATTAAACTCATACGACTCCAGGAAAATTATTATAGATATCAAACTCAGGCCACCTGAGTTTCATTTATAGGTATCACTCAGGCCACGGAGCTTGTCTTAGGAGCCAAACACCCCAAGAAGAATGTGATTTGTTCGTGATTTCATATGAATATTAGCATATTTTGAGAATATTCTTAGAGGAACGGGGGGGGGGGGGGGGACGCGGGATCATTAGATATTTGTATGACAGAATTGTCACTTTTGGGGAATTGGTCACTAATGCAATGGTCCGATTGTTACACCTGTTATATGATTTGTTATTTGATTTCATGTGTTGACCTTTGTTTTTTTTTTTTTTTTTGAATGATTTGCCTTGTTTTGGTTTTGATATTAGTGTTTAGGATTACTAAGTTTGTTAGGGAAGCCTGTACTTAAAAACCCAATTAGCTAAGTAGGACAGATGTTCTAAGTATACGTTAAGTTGGATTTAGATATTTAATTCAGATTTAATCGCAAGGCCCATAATAAAATAAGACGACTTTAAGTTAGTTTAGAACTCTTTATTTAGAGTTCTGTCGTGCCAAGGGAGGAAACAAAGGTAAATGTGAAAACTAGAGTTCTGGGAGTTTTCTAATGGCCAAGGGTTTCTAAGTCAATCTAGTTGAGATATCAATCTCTTCTTCATTTGAAATTTCAGTATGTTGTACTGGACTTTGCAAGTTTCCTTTAGAGCGTGATATCTTGGTAATTGGTTACGAACTTGATTTTTGGTGGATTTTATGAAGTGCTACATTTTGCAATGAAACTTTTTAATAGATTTCAAAGTCGGCCTTAGGTTCATATATATTTTTTTTATCAGAATTAGGTTCATATTTGATTAACCTAAAGTGAGTGAAACGATCTGGAATTTGGATTTGTTTAAGGTTAGTGTGTCAAGTATCGATCTGTGAAGTTTGAGAGAAAACATGCCTAAGGTTATTTTTAAGTAAATGGTTTTGTACAGAGACATAAGTTGCAAGTATTTCCTGACAATGATACTAGTTAACAAGTTTTACTCAGTTTTATCCATAAGGTGGTAATGGAATCTTCCCAAAAAATTTGGAAAGGTTGAAGAGGGTCTCTTGGTTATCTTGGTTGAGTGTTATCCAATTCGGATAAGCGGTTACTAGTTAACAAGTTTTACAGCTGTGAACAAAAGTTCCATTATTCATGTGGGGCCCAGGTGTAAAATATAGACAGAAGTCTCCACCTCCACCCAACGCAGCCTCCTTTTGCTTAACCCAAGCAGCTTGCCTATCTCTACTATCTCTACAAAAGTTCCATTGCAATTCTATATTCTTAAAAGTTCCTTAAAAGTTCATATTCTACTGAGAGCTAGGAAGTTAGGTGATTGCAAACCCTTATTCTCACTCCCCCTTGTTTTTAACCCCAAACTGCGTACTTTCTCTTTGGGAAATGCTAATTTAATCCAAACGGGCCTATCATTTTCCCATTTCATTGCATGTACACTTTTTCAATTCATGTTCATGCTTTGTAGTCATGACCAGGAAGAGAAGAGAAGGAAGACAAGGAGAGAGGACATGATTGTGGAAAATTACTTCCCTTGGCTTCAACAAACAAAGCCGATGAAAAGAATATGAGTGTCAACTTGTGAAGATGAAAATGAGCAAAGGAAACAACAAGCGATAAAACATAACAAGAATGATCTGACAAACTAAAGTCTAAAAAGAATTTCCAACTTTCACTAGAGCAAAATAATAAAAAATCGATAAAATACATATATGTACACAGAACCGTAGCTGAGAATTTGGAGGACTAGTTCAAAAAACTTAGGGGCCTTCAGATAATTTTCAAAATTGCCAAAACAATTATTTTCTACTGCCAACGTACTAACATAATAAGTAAATTCAAAACTAGAATTATAACATACTTCTGAAATGATGATTGAATCTACACAAACAGTATTACAAACAAAGTATTGATAGGAAAAAAAATAACAAAGCAACAAAGTTAAATCTCCAATATCTGAATATTGATATATGATAATATGATAATACCGAACATCTTCAATGAAAAACTAACAAAGATTTCAATGTGTCAAAAATAATTTAGTAGGGCAAACCCTTATTCTAACAAGAATGGTTCGTCAAGACTGTAATTGTTCCTGGCAGAAACTTCAAAGTAGGGCAAATAAATACCCTTTTTCAGTTCCAAAGGAGACAGCTGCGGCTGGTTGCCACACAACACAATGGGAATCTTCTTATACACCCTATACAACATAAGGTGAAGAACAAATATAAGCTACTTATCTCACAAGACCATCTAGCAGTTAGTCTCAGAAAATTTATATGATAATAGAAACAATATGCTACCTGGAGAGACGACGACACACCCTGGCATAGTTTTCAAGTTCGTCAAAGATGATAATACCCTGTGGGGCAATACTGATAACCAGGAAAGAAGATATAAACTTGAGTTGAAAATAAAGACAATGCAGCTCAGAAAACTCAGGCAGTTTACAAGATTAAGCATGAAGCCACTTGAAAACGACATTTCTCATTGATTTACTTCATTCACAAACAATAATGAAATGGAATAACGGCAAACAAATCTAGTTAACTATTAGAAGCTATGGAAATTAAAATCATACAGTATCAGAGGTAGATCAATTATCGTAAACACCAATAGTCTAAACAGAAGACTTGCAATCTTAATTACCGATTAAAAAACTCATGATGTTGAGATTTCAGCTTAATTTCACGAATCCGGATTTATCAAGGCCGACGGGGCGGGGCGTGTACCGGAACACGGGCGCGTGTAGGAGCAGATCGAAGGGGCTGATTTGAGGGTTGGAAAAAGACATAATCGGAGGGATTTTAAGAGATTAGGGTGAAAGCCACCGCTGCGGACGACGGAAGGTCAGCCAAGTGGAGGGAATCATGGATTTGGGGGCAGAGTGACGAATCGGAAAAAGAGGTGACACGTAATAATATGGTGAGAGAAAATTCAACTACCGGCGATAAATTGACAGACATGAAGCCATCGGATCTTTCCTCTAATGGTTAGGTCGTAAGTAGGTCGATTAGATTTCAAATCAGACGATATATCCATATTTTTTGCTTATGAATGCTTTTGTTTATTGCAGATGTATCAACGAGGCCCCTGGGTCTTAATTTTCAATTGTATTCCATATACTTCTTTATTTGGCATAATGCCAAACTAAATTATGAATTAAAGCGTATTTCTTTGATAAAAAAAATTGACAAACACGAAGCCATAGTTTTGTCTAGGCAAATTACATTGTATCCAATTAGGCTTATCGAATAATATCAATTTAAACCAATACCTTTTCATATGGTATTAATTTAAATCTCCTAAAAAAAAAATTTGGATCTCCACGCTCAACTTTTTTCATCTCCCGCAACCTCCCGTTGCCTCCCAACCTATTTGATGTTGTTTCGTCCATCTATGGTGACTATGACGAAGGTATGGTATGGTTTTCTCTGACTCAATTTCGATTTTGAGTTTTTGATTTTGGGTTTTGATGGGTTGTGGTTGTAAAGTTTGATTATTTGGTTGGTTTTGATACTTAATTTCTTGTCAATTTGAGTTCATTGACTTGTTTTATTGTGGAATATGTGGTTTTGCACCTTTGTGGAGGGGCAGAGTGGAGTGATTGGCCGAAAATTAAAGATTTTTTGGTGATGAGGTTTAAATTGATACCATTTGAAAAAAGTAGTGTTCCAAATTATTGAAATCAAAACTTTGTGGTTTAAATTGATGTTGACCCTCAAACCTTGTGGGATCAAATGTGATTTGTCCTTTTTTTTAGAATGGTAGCTTTATTAGAATAATGAAAATTACAAACATTAGAAGATCAAAATTAACTAACCATCTTTAAGGATATAAATTGTAAAGCCATAGTTAGTAAGATGAAATGCGTATAGTATGTCAAATTTTCTTCCAAAAAACCATGGAAAATTTGGCCTTTAATAATTATTTATTAAATTTTTTGTTTTGTAATTTATGTTCTCAATACTACGTTAAAAAATACAGATAAACATGTAAACAATATGTGTATCATTACTAATTTCTAAATAAATATGCATATTATTTGTCAATAATATGTCATTATATATATATGATAGACGAGTAATATGTATGACTAAAAAAATACTTTTCGTATAGTTGAAACATATGTACAAAAAACAAAAGTAATTTTGCAAAATATTGAAATATGCATATTATAGTCAAATTAACTAACTGAAGATAAAACACACGATAATATACTATGATATTGCCACTGAACAGTTTACCAATTGTAACAGAGGCTAAAGATATGGGTGTTTATGATAACAAATGTTACATTTGAGGTTTGACTATAGTTCAAAAAAACCTTAGGGGGTCTGAGTATTAAAAAATCTCTATTACTTAAAAAGAGTAAATTACAATTACGTACCTTGGGGTTTGAGTCAAATTTCAATATGACACGTGTATTTTTTTTCTTACATTTCAGTACCATGTACTTTCAAATCCTTAGAATTGTGTTCCACTGTATGTAAACTTTTGGCTAGTGATGACATGAACTTTGTGGAGCCCACATGTTCACTCTTCTCTATCGTCTATGGTCTACGACGGGTGGTGCAAGTCCATCGAGTAACTCTGAGCCATTGAAGAATGCATCATTTGGTAGTTTCAGCACTGTCGATTTTTCTTTAGATACATAACTCATTTATCCCAAACACCAGCTAATCAAATGCACAGAGTCCACAACATCACTGAATAGCCGAAAATTAACGATTCGACGAACGGTGGAACACAATTGCAAGGATTTAAAAGTACATGGTACTGAAATGTAAGAAAAAAAAGTATATGTATCATATTAAAATTTGACTAAAATCACAAGATATGTAATTGTAATTTTTCATTAAAAAAAGGTAAAAATTATAACTGCTTTTGATGTCAGAACCTTCATAAAAAAATTTCAAACACAAAAGCCCTTAAACAAAAAAATAAACCTCAGAATTAAATCAGAAATCATATAAGGTTCTTTTAGCAATTCCAAACCGGAACCACGTTCTAAGCCAACTTCCAATCATTTTCACCACATTTAACCTCTTTTACTCCCTCACATACATCCTGCGTGTGTGGGTCCGCTCTAGTACCAAAAAAATAAAATACGAAGCTTGTTCATTCTATGCAATATATGTTTTGGCATGTTCGAAAATACGACGCCGTTAATTTTGCAAAAACATGGATATTTCGGACCGAACATTCATTTTCCTTGGGACATTGCTAAGCAAACAAGCCCCATTGGACTTGCTAGTCAGACTCGCTCACTCAGCTGTTTGCAGCCTCAATGTAAATTGTAATTGGAGCCCACAATAAAATAACAAATATACAATTTTGGCATTTTCTGCAACAACTACAACTTTTCTCTCCCCTAATCCAACATATCCACCCTACCCAGACATCCGCGACAACAATCACTCCTCGCCGCCGGAATTCCTTTATCTCTCTTCGTGCAAATAACATCACCGTTATTAGATTTTTATATGCAAGTACTTAGTGAAAAGTCAGCATACCGGTCAACATGAGTTGCACCAAGATCGCAGTCGAAATGGATGAACTCCCTCCGGTTTGTGTAGTAGCTAAATATACCTGCAGAAAAGTTGTGCAATATGTATATATCAGTATCCCTTTAACTCCCCCCTCCCCCCAGTTTGTGTAGTAGCGCTAAATCTACCTGCGGAAAAAGCCTCAACCTCCGTCAACCAAATTTTAAGAGTACTTTGTCACCCGCGAAAATTAAACAAGAAAAGAAAAATGGCCGTACCGATAGGTCCGGTACTAGCGCTGCCGCCGGAGAGGAGGAGCTTCAGGGTAGTGCTCCGGACCTGAGTTGACACAGTACCCTGCATGCGTAGAACAAGACGTCAGCAATGTTCATCTATACGTGCTCAATATATTATTAATTCGCAGTTGAGAATAGAATTAGTGCGTAGAACAAGACGGAAATTTGAGGGAGTTTACCATCAAAATTTATTGGCAAAGAGCTTTGAAGAATTAAATTTTGGTGCAAATGCCATTTGGGGGAGTGGTGGGATTTATACACGTGTGATTCTGGGGTCTGAAGTCGAATCTTCCAATGAACAAAACAACCAAAAGCTGCCACGCGCTTTTCGTTGGGTCCCGCTCCTCTGCTGAGCTAGTCTCTACTGAGCCCATTTAGTTTAATATTTCTAGCTTGGTAGCATTGTTCAATTCTGCTAGAATAAAGTATTTTTTCGCCCAAGTCGCATCCATGCTGCTTCTCAGATCGCAAGGCCGCTGCTTGTAGATTGGGTCACTGATCGCAAAAGCCTCTCAAGCCAATTGGTTTACTAATTTGAGGTAATCTTTATTCTAAAATTAATTTGGTTAATCTTACTTTCGAGAAAGGAAAATAGAAGAAGTTGGGTTAATCTCACTTTTGAGAAAGGAAAACTGAAGAAAACAAAACATGGGGGGAAAATTGCACAAATACCATCTGAATTTTTCCACTTTTGTGCATTTACCACCCAGATTGAATTTTTTTACAATTCACCACCTGAACTCTTGTGACATTTACAAAACACCACCTCCGTCTGATTTGTCATCCAATCTGCCTTTTCCGGTCATCGATTGGCGACGACTCCAATTACAAAAAGTTCCCTCTCAACCTCAAGAATATATCCCCAAAGTTTTGGAGTAAAAAAGGGCATGAAAAGCCGCCGGTAAAACCAAACGCAAAACTGAGCCGCCAGAGTTCTCGCTGCCGTCGCTAATTTTCCGACCACTTTCTCCATTTGGAACCACCTGGACTAGCTTCCCAACATCCCCGAGTACACTCCCACAAAGTTTCAACCTCAAATCCCAAGCAGTTTGCCGCCGGCGAACGAAAACGTTTTGATCTTTTTTTTGCCAAAAACCGTCCGACAAACCTCCTTCAGTTCTACCTTTTCCGTTCACCGATTGCACAAATATAACCTCAAATAGTGGACCATGTGCCTCTCACATGCCGATTTTAACGGCAGATTGGATGACAAACGGACAGAGGTGGTGTTTTGTAAATGTCACAAGAGTTCAGGTGGTGAATTGTAAAAAAATTTAGTCTGGATGGTAAATACACAAAAGTGAAAAAGTTCAGGTGGTATTTGTGCAATTTTCCCAAACATGGGTGAAGAAGAAAACGAAAGAAGGAGAAATGAAAATAAAAGAAGTTGTGTGGGTCATGAAAGAGAAAGTAGTGGGCCATCAAAAATTTAGGAGAAAAGGAAAACGGAAAAAGTGGGGAGTTTTATATCAAAACGATGGCGTTTGGTGATCAACATGGGCTCAGCAGAGACTAGTTCACGGTACTTGTCGGGTGGGGTAGAGTGGAGATGATATCATGAGATATGCCACCTCTCCATTTCGGGTGGGGTAGGGTGGAGATAATATGTGGGGTAGAGTCGAGTCATATATGCCATGATCCCTTTTCGGGGCGTGTTGGATTGGGATTCAACTTGAGATGATGCACACGTTGAGGGTTGTACTTGTTGTCGGGTGGGGACATCTCCGCCTCCACCCTTGTCCAAATGAGTGACTCTATCATTGCAACAGGTAATTAAACATCAATGAAATTAAAGTGTACACTGTGTCCTAATCATCAATGAGTGCATTTTTGCTAACCACTATTGATTTGAGTGTGCACTACCACCCTTTTTTCCACCATTGATTTGAGTGTGCAATTTCAAATTAATGGTAGAAAAAATGGTGGTAATCAGGGACGGATCCATATGGGAGCGAAAGTACGCGGCAGCCCCTCTGCTCGTCGGAAAAGTGAGCGGTTGAGAGCCCATCCGCCCCTCTGATCCTCGCTGGATTCCCCCGAACAGCTCCACCTCCAAGGTTTTCGATCGTTTTTGTCTTAAATTTCCTGCGAAAAATGAAGAAACATTGGAGAAATGTGCAGCGACGGCTGCGGTTCACGCGAGGAAGAAACAGAATTCGCCAAACCCGCGAGGAAGAAAGAGAAATAGGGGAAACGCACCGTTTTGGTGTTGAGTGGATTTCCCTTTTTTAATCTTTTTTTTTTTATCAAATAACATTATAAGTTTATTTAAAAATAGTTATTTAAAAAATAAAAAATATATTATAATTTTGATTGGAATTGAAGTGTGTTGATTGGAATTTTGATTGGAATTTCATGGCAGATGTTTCGTTTTTCTTAGTAGATTTCATTTTTCATGGCAGTATTTTATCGATGTCTCTTCTCTTCATGTTTTCAGTTTTCCAAAAAAACAGCGGCAACTAGGGAAAATCAGCAGCAGTGAGTCGAAGCTCTGAACGGGCAGTGGGCTGGCGGCAGCAGAACCTCTGAATGGCAGGCGGCAAACACTGTCCAAATTTCCGCCCCTCTGCACCAAAATTCCTGGATTCGCCACTGGTGGTAATGCTCACCATCCTTTTTTGGGTGGTTAGCAAAAATATTTCCATCATGAATCTATTCATATTTTCACTTTCTATCCTTAATAGTTAGTAAGTCTAATCATTACAATTTACCTCAGGGGATGACTGCATAGCCATCAATGGCGGCTGCTCCGATCTCATGATCGCCAACGTTGCTTGTGGACCTGGTCACGGAATTAGGCACTTACAAAACAGCTACTTCTCCATTTCGGGTGGGGTAGAGTGGAGATAATGTGGGGTAGAGTCGAGTCATACTCATATATGCCATTTTCTCTTTTCGGGGCGTGTTGTTGGGATTGGGAATTTGGGATTCATATACGACTGATTCTGGGGCAGTGGGGTCCATACCATGGACAGTAACGTGCCTAGTTAGTAAAATACAGAATGTATATAATATGTTAAATGTGTATACATGTATTATTTAATAAATTTATTTAAATACTATAGTAAAAAATTTAGTCATTTATAATATATTAATTATTTTTAATTAAATTTTTTGTTATAATTTATATTTTTAATAATACATAAATAAAAAATATGCGAATAATGCATGAATTATTGTTAAATTTTTAAAATTTATGTGTGTTATTAGTAAAAAAATATGTCAATATGTGTATAATTCACGTATAGTACTTCCAAGATAATACATATTTTTACATATCTTTGAAATCAATACAAATATAAACTATATTTTTAAAAAATTCATACATACACATGTATTACATATGTATTATACATGACTTAACTAACTAAGATATATAACGGACGAGGTAAACGATTTTTAAAGCTTTGATGGATTTTGGGTCTTTCCCCTAATTTTAAATTCGTACGACTTAAAAGTAAAATGTCAAGCACGCAACCATTGTTCCATGTTTAGAGCATTTCCACCGGACGGGCGTGAGGGGGGTCTGCCGGCCCAGCCCGCCGCCACTGTTCATGCCACACTGGGAGGAAACGAGGTCGGCGAGGTGCGGGCGAGCGGAACCCCGGCGGGCGGGCCGGCGAGCGTCGCTCGCGCCCGCGACCTCGGGCGGTGAGGGGGAGTGGGCCCCAGCTGACGCGGAATCGCACCCAATTTTTTTTTTATTTTGGAGGGTGCATTGCACGTGCGCGTGAGGGAGCGTGGCTGGTGGGTTGTTCGATAGTGGAGTCCGAACGGGGGAAAGTGGGCTGAGGTTTGTGTTCGGCAGCCACTGCCGAACACCAAAAAAAGCTCTCCCGAACACCAAAAAAAGCCCTAACGGTTATTTTTTTTTTGAGTTTGCTGACTGCCACGCGGCAGCATCTAGTGCGTCCGCCAGATGTAGCCGTTGGCAATCAACGGTCCAGATGCTGCCACGTGTACTGACAGTTTGAAAATTATTTTTTTTTCCCTATAAATACAATCCTTCATATAATTTCTCATACACCAAATTAAATTTCCACTCCATCATTACACACCATTTTGCTACTTTCTTTGTCAATTTGCATACAAAATTTCCTCATCTTTTTCCAATCAAAATGTCTCGTTCCTCAGAGCTAATGCAGCAATCCCGGGCAGTGTATGGATTGAAGCAGAAGTTATCCAGTTGTGCAAATCTTGGAAATTTGTATGTCATTGCCCGATCACCGGTACTGAAATGCGTGCACCCCAAATGTGGAAAAAAATTACCCAACACTATATTGCTCATATGCCCGGTACGGTTCGAAATGAAGGAGCTCTACAAAGTCACTGGAGGAATTTGAACAAAGAATTCAAAACATGGAGGGATGCATTGAACAAAGGAGCGCAAAATACCAGGAGCGGCTATGCTTTGGATGACGAGGAAAACATTTCAGAAATTTTGTTTTTTTTAACATTATATTTTGGTATATAATTTTAATAATTGTGATGATAATTTTAATAGATAAGACATGCACAACTGTGGTATCAATCTGAAATGAAAGGGGCTAGTTTCGGACAATGGGGCGGTTGGGACATTGTCAAGGATTGTCAGTGGTATGTACAAGTCCGCATACCGGACCCAACCCCTTCTTCATATGCTTTCACAGGTGAAGGTTCATCAATGAGAGCGTCATCGGGAGGAACCCCAATGGGAGCGTCATCGGGAGGAACCCCAATGGAAGTGAATTTATCCGATGATGTTGACACTATTGCAACACCTAGTTCAGAGACTCGTCCTACAGGAAGAAAGGCTGCAAAAAAAGCAAGGAATCAGCCCCCCAGTCTCACCAAAGCATTGTGCGAAGAATTTGTGAGGAATTCCGCACTTCGTGTTGAAGAAGCAAGAAGAAGGGAAGAGGTCCGACAAGCAGAACGAGCAAGAGAAAATGAGTTACTGCAACGGGAAACTGAATATAAAGTTATGGCAATGGATTGCAGCTATATGACTCCAAATTCAAAACAATATTGGGCGGAGGAAAGATAAGAAATTACTCGTAGACGGAGGCTTTTTAAGGATGCCCAAGAGGCTGAGGCTTCCGCTTGGTTTCCTCCTGAAGAGTGATTTAATTTGATGATGTTTTTATTTTATTTTATTAGCATGTAATATTCATGTTTTATTTTATTAGTATGTAATGTTAAATTTCAAATTTAAATAAAATTTGTTTTATTCATGTATGAATAAAATAGTTGTATGAATAAAATTTGTATGAATTAATTTTATGTGTAGATTACTTGAATATAATATTGGTGATAATTTTTATACATGTTTTTGAAAAAAAAAAAATTAAAAAAAGTTATCGCCTGCACCTACGCCTACATGGGTGTGTGCTGTTTTTTTGACGGAAGGCTTGCCCGATCACTATTCATCGTCTGCTCGCCTTGGGGTTAACCGCAACAACCCACTTCGCGCCTGCGCCTGGGCCTGCATGGGTGGAAATGCTTGTGGTAAGTGTTTTATTATTTAGGGACCCACCAAAGATCACCCTTTCTCAATTTCTCTTTGAGGTTTAGGTGGCATGTCATCTCTCGTGGCGGTTGTTCAATGTCATCCCTTGTCGCTTTTGCCAACACCAATTCACCGTAACTTCCTCTAACAGCATTTCAGCGCAAGGAAAAAAGCAAAAGGGGCAATGGCATGTCTCCACTTTCCGGAAAAGTGAGGCAATTACATTTAAAGGGGAAATCTGTTCTGCGACATCATGTCAATAGGAAACCTCCAAAACTTGACTAGAAGAAAAATAACCACACAACAACCCATTTTTCTTCAGTTCATAATTGGTTTAAAACCAGACCAAATTGTAAGCAAAAAAAAAAAATCACTGCAGCAAAAAGTACTGTAGTAAAAGTTACTATAGCGAAGCAAAAAAATTGGTGGATTCTAAACCTATTCTGAACTGAAGAAAGATTGCACAACAACCAGCAGCAAGCTGGATTATTACATACATCACCCAGAATAAGTTTCAGTAACTTAACGACATCGACATCCCAATAAATTGGGTCTTATTAAACCGTGCAAGCCACAAAGTATATAAAATTGATGAGGTTTTTGAAGGTCTACAAGATCAACAGCCGCCACTGACATCATAGCATACTTCAAACAGATGAGCGCCGCATGCTATGGCTTTCATAACTTTGCCCCAGCGATGCTTAGGTTTCTGTAGATTCATGAAAAGTAGCTCATTGTTCCTGTACAGGAGAATTGCAACGCAGACATTAAGTTTCAGCTGTCCACTTGCATGCTAAGAAAATTAACATAGCAACAGACAAACACTCCCTCAACCGACAACAGAAAGTGCAAAACATAGGGGCATCTCTGTATCCACCCATTAACAAAAGATGAGCCAAAACTACGATGCCTCTTAAAACGAAATCATGAAGCCAAGACATCCCCAACAAGCCCACGCACCCCGCCAGAAACCAGCCACCTCACCTCACATGCTAAGGAGGGACAGGTACGAGGTCGTCCCTGGCGGAAAACTGGCAGTGCTCTTTGAGGGTGGATATATGTAGGTGCACAACGAGGTGCACCCAAGTATTGTAATAACATAAATGAGAGTTTCCAATTTGTAGAAAATGACTAACTTGCTTATTCTAGCCAGTAAGTCAGCTGGATATGGAAATTACCCAGTAAGCTTTTTCGCGAGGTACAAGAACAGTTCGTCAAGACTGCGATTGTTCCCGGCCGGAACTTCAAAATACGAATAAATACTGTTTTCCGGTTCCAAATGAGACTGGTCGCCACACAACACAATGGGAATGTTCTCATACTCCGTATACAACATAAGGTGAAGAACAAAGATACGCTACTTATCTCACAAGACGATCTAGCAGTTAATCTCAGAAAAATTTATTTGCTAATAGAAAGAATATGCTACCTGGAGAGATCGCGACACACCCTGTCATAGTTACCAAGTTCATCAAACACGGAGACACCACCGGGGGGGGGGGGACGGAGGACGAGGAAAAAAAAAAAAACAAGATTAAAAAAAAAAAAAAAAAAAGAAAAAAAAAAAAAAGAAAATAAAAAAAATAAGAAAGGACCCATTAAAAAAAAAACACTCCCACAAAAAAAAAAAAAAAAAAAAAAAAAAAAAAAAAAAAAAAAACAAAAAAAAAAAAAAAAAAAAAAAAAAAAAAAAAAACAAAAAAAAAAAAAAAAACAAAAAAAAAAAAAACAAAAAAAAACAAAAAAAAAAAATAAACACCACAAAACAAAAAACACCACCCACACTACCAACACACTTTGTTGAGTTCAGCACAGCGGAAACTTTGAAGTAGATGGCAAGAAAAATGATATGAAAACAGCAAGTAATCAATGAAACAAAAAAACTGTAGAACAAGAGGCACACAATTTAGGTGGAAAACCCTCCAAAACTAGAAGGGAAAAACCACGGGGCAAACTCCGAACACTTCCACTATGAAAATGGGATTACAAGCACTAATCTCTCTAAAGAGTTAGAGAATAACAAACTCAAGAGAACAAGCTCTCTTGGATAACTCTCTGACTACTACCCAGCAGCACACTTGCTCTCTTTTTGATACAAGTGATCACACTCACCAGCCCTTACTAACAACTACCTTCTTTATTATTCAAGAAGGTGAAAGCCTAAAGTCAAAGCTCATATGTCACAAGCACACGGCACCTTCAACTTGCACCTGCCTTCCTTGAGAAATCAACCAAAGGAGCTTCATAAATTCACCATGGAAAAGAGACAACTCTTTTACCAACTCTTTTACTAAAGTAAAAGAAAGGGGCTACGGGAAACACAAGAGCTCTGCTGCATAAGAATTTTACACACTTCTCTTTGACCAAGTACATGCAACTTGGACAGCTATCATGAGGAGGGATTCCGACATTATATCTCCCCCTCCCGACTCATGCTCGAAAATGCAAACCTGCAAGTGCTATGCAGTGATCATGTTTTCCAACAACAAGAGCCTTAGTCAACATATCAGATACATTGTCATTTGTATGAACCTTTTCCAGCTGCAACAGTTTCTCTTCAAGCACATCTCGAATCCAATGATACCTGATATCAATGTGCTTTGACCTCGAATGACAACTTTGATTCTTACTGAGATGTATGGCACTTTGGCTATCACAGTAGACAATAAATTTTTCTTGCTGTAAGCCAAGTTCTTGAACATACCTTTTTAACCACAACATCTCCTTGCAACATTCGGTAATAGCAATATACTCAGATTCAGTGGTAGACAAAGCAACACACTTTTGCAATTTAGATTGCCAGGACACCGCTCCCCCTGCAAAGGTGAATAGATACCCCGAAGTTGATCTTCTAGAGTCTTCATCTCGACCCATATTCGCATCAGTGAAGCCTTCTAGAATAGGCTTATCCTTTCCAAAACACAAACATAATTTTGACATACCTCTAAGGTACCTAAGAATCCACTTAACTGCTTCCCAATGATCTCTTCCGAGATTTGCAAGAAATCTGCTCACCACTCCTACGGCATAGGCAATGTCGGGTCTAGTACACACCATTGCGTACATTAAGCTCCCTACGGCTGAAGCATAGGGAACTTTCTGCATTTCTTGCTTCTCTAATTGACTTGAAGGGCTTTGATCTTTGGTTAGATTAAAATTACTTTCAAATGGACAACTCACCGAATTAGCTTTGTCCATATTGAATCTTTCAAGCACTCTTTCAATATATCTTTCTTGAGACAGCCACAACGTCTTTTCTTTCTTGTCTCGAGAGATTTCCATGCCAAGAATTTTCTTTGCAGACCCCAAATCCTTCATATCAAAGGATTTGCTTAGCTTTCCCTTCAAGATCTCTATCTTTCTAGCATCTGGACCTACAACCAACATGTCATCAACATATAGTAGCAATATTATGAAATCATTATCAGAAAATCTCTGAATGAATACACAATTATCTGTGCTTGTCCGTTTGAATCCATTTTCTGTCATGAAGGACTCAAACTTCTTGTACCATTGCCTAGGAGCTTGTTTGAGCCCATAGAGACTCTTTTTCAGTTGACAGACCATGTGCTCCTTGCCCTTAATTTTGAAACCTTCCGGTTGCTCCATAAAAATGTCTTCCTCCAAATCACCATGAAGGAATGCCGTCTTGACATCTAGTTGCTCTATCTCCAAGTCCATGCTTGCTGCCAATCCCAGAACAACACGAATGGAAGTCATCTTCACAACTGGAGAAAATATCTCATCGAAGTCGATGCCCTTCTTTTGTGCGAATCCCTTGACAACCAATCTTGCCTTGTACCTTCGTTGTGAATTTTCAGTGGTCTTTAACTTGAACACCCACTTGTTGCTCAACACTTTCTTTCCCTTTGGTCTTTCCACCAGAACATATGTATGATTCTTGTGCAAGGAATTCATTTCTTCCTTCATTGCTTTCAACCACTCCCCCTTGTCCTTGTGAATTAAGGCTTCTTCATAACATTCCGGCTCTCCCCCATCTGTTAGTAACACATACTCATTACGATTGTAACGAGTGTTAGGCCTTGATTCTCTGCTTGATCTTCTTACTTGAGGAGCAGAAGGTGCTTGCTCTTCTTCCTCATTTTCTTGTGTACTATCATCAAGATGCCCACCATTATCATCATCAACAATAGGTCCTTCTGCTGCATTTTCCAGTTCATTGCCAACTTGTTCTTCTTCTCCATCATCATTTGTCTCATGGGAAGGAGTATGGTCTAAGCTGATGGGGTATTCTTGTAAAGGATCTGACTGGTCATTCTTACCAATGTCTTCAAGGAATTGATCCTCAAAGAAAACAACATCTCTGCTCCTAATGATCTTCTTAGTAGCAGGGTCCCACAATCTGTAGCCGAACTCTTCATTGCCATAGCTCAGAAAAATACATTCTTTTGACTTCACATCAAGCTTAGACCTCTCATCCTTTGGAATATGAACAAATGCCCTGTAGCCAAACACTTTCAAATAATCATAAGTCACATTTTTACCACTCCAAAATTTATTAGGGACTTCACCATTTAATGGACCAGAAGGTGATAAGTTAATCACGTGAACAACAGTCATCAAAGCTTCACCCCAGAAGCCTTTGGATAGCTTGGCATGTGACAACATGGTTCTCACCCTCTCCACAATGGTCCTATTCATTCTTTCGGCCACTCCATTATGTTGAGGATTTTTAGGAACAGACCTTTCATGTCTAATGCCCTTACTCTTGCAATAAGAATTGAAGTCTCCGATGTATTCTCCTCCATTGTTGGTGCGAACACACTTCAAGGTCTTGCCAATTTCACGCTCAACACTAGCATGAAATTGTTTGAAAACTTCAAACACTTGATCTTTGGTTTTGAGTGTGTATGCTCAAACTTTCCTGGAATGATCATTAATAAAAGTAACAAAATATCTTGCACCACCAATTGTATTAGTAGACATAGGACCACAAACATCAGAATAAACAACATCTAATACATTAGGTTTTCTAGGTACTGATTTATGATGAAAGGATGCTCTATGCTGCTTTCCAGCCAAACAATGTGTGCATGGTTCAAGGGACATACCTTTCTCCTTCAACCCAGTCAACACTTCCCTCTTAGCTAGAACCTTTAGACCTTTTTCACTCATGTGTCCTAGCCGTTTGTGCCATAGTTCCATGGTTGAATCCGCTTGTTTGATTGCTGAATTAGCATATCCATTGTTGACTGTGGCATATGTGAGATATAGGGACTGCTCTTTCTTTCCTCTTGCCATTACCAAAGAACCTTTAGAAAGCTTCCACTTTCCATTTTCTTGAACATTTGTATAGCCTTCATCATCAAGTACACCAACAGAAATCAAGTTGAGACGCATGTCTGGTGTTGAAATATTGGTGTAAATTAAATGTAATGTGTTGACTTTGCTGGCTTCAAGTTGAAGCAAAGTTGGTGTGGTCTGCAAGGCCACGGGTTCTTGGACTTTGGGGACTGCATGTTGGTGATCTTTAAAGGTAGTGGTTGGGAAGTGCTTTATACACTTTTCTCATTGTCTTTAAAGAGAGAGTGCAGAAGAGTCAGAGAAGTGAAGAAGAGCAAAGAAGCCAAGTTGGCATTCACCATTTGGAGTTCAACAGAGTTGTGTGAGCTTGGGTGTATGTGGGGCTTAGTGTTCTCTTCCGGTAGTATAGGCAAGAGTGAAATTCTCTTGGGGTGAGAGTAGAGTTCTTGGGATTCTATGTGAGTTGTAGTACAAGGGTTTGGTTTTGGGTTATGTTGATTTAGCTCAAAGTGTATTTTGTACTTGGGATAATTCTCATAGATAAGAACTTGGTAGCTCTCCGAGGACTAGGCGGTTTTGCCGAACCTCGTTAATCTCTTGTGTCATTTATTCCTTGTTTTATTTTATTCTGCTCAATTGGGCTTGTATTGTGGTGTGGGTGAGTCTGAATCTTGGTACCACAGCTGGGCAGGGCGCAACATCTGGTACATGTCTTACATTCTTGAGTACCAACTTGCACCCCAAGTTTGTTTCCAAGATGATATCACCCTTCCCCGCAATATAGGAAATTTTATCATTTCCCATTCTTACTCTACCAAACTCTCCAGCAACATATGATGTGAAGAACTCCCTTTTTGGAGTTATATGGAAGGATGCACATGTGTCTACAACCCAACATGTATCTTGAGATGTTAAGTTAACAAGACCATCATCTTGAATAACAAGTACCTCATCATCTTGAGATGCAGCTGCTGTTGTGTCTTTTGCTTCATTTTTGTTGTAGTCTCCCTTGGATTGTTGCTCTTTCTTGAAAAATCTGCACTCCCTCTTTATGTGACCCGGTTTGCCACAATGATAGCACTCCATATTACTTCTCCTCCTTTCTTTTGACTTTCCTCTTGAGTGATCTCTTGATTTGCCTCTAGACCTGTCTGAGCTTCTTTGTAATCTTCTTTCATTACTTCTTCCACGGTTTTCTGTAACAAGAGCTTCAGACTCATTATTGGACGTCCCTTGTTCTTTTCTCCTGCCTTCTTCATTGTACAAGCTCTCCTTCACCATATCTAGAGTTAGCTTTCCTCCACTAGCAGAACTACTTACTGTGATCACCAAGGTATTCCAACTAGTAGTAGTATCAGGTAAAGAGCTAAGTAACAATAGTGCCAACAACTCATCTTCAATCACTAGCTTCCTGGTTGCTAATTGATTCACCAAGCCTTGAAAATCATTCAAGTGCTCAGAAACACTCCTTCCATCGTTGTACTTCAAGTTCACCAATCTCCGGATTAGTGAGGCCTTATTTTGCGCCGTCTTTCGCTCATACATCGACCCCAATGTCGTCAAGAACATTGTTGGTGACGAAACCGATGACTCCGCCATCAAGAGCTTGAGTGTATCAAGAGCCTAAGCTCTGATACCAGTTGTTGAGTTCAGCACAGCGGAAACTTTGAAGTAGATGGCAAGAAAAATGATATGAAAACAGCAAGTAATCAATGAAACAAAAAAACTGTAGAACAAGAGGCACACAATTTAGGTGGAAAACCCTCCAAAACTAGAAGGGAAAAACCACGGGGCAAACTCCGAACACTTCCACTATGAAAATGGGATTACAAGCACTAATCTCTCTAAAGAGTTAGAGAATAACAAACTCAAGAGAACAAGCTCTCTTGGATAACTCTCTGACTACTACCCAGCAGCACACTTGCTCTCTTTTTGATACAAGTGATCACACTCACCAGCCCTTACTAACAACTACCTACTTTATTATTAAAGAAGGTGAAAGCCTAAAGTCAAAGCTCATATGTCACAAGCACACGGCACCTTCAACTTGCACCTGCCTTCCTTGAGAAATCAACCACAGGAGCTTCATAAATTCACCATGGAAAAGAGACAACTCTTTTACCAACTCTTTTACTAAAGTAAAAGAAAGGGGCTACGGGAAACACAAGAGCTCTGCTGCATGAGAATTTTACACACTTCTCTTTGACCAGTACATGCAACTTGGACAGCTATCATGAGGAGGGATTCCAACAAACTTCCCATCATTTTCGCCATATTTAACCTCTTTTGGAGCATCCCAGCCTAGCCAAATGAGTCTAACTAAATCTGGCGAGGAGGAGAGAGAAAATAGCGAGCCTGACTGGGGATTAGGCGGCGTCGTTTTGGGGGGCTACAGATGAAGATGATGGGTGGGCTTTGAACTTCGGCTTGGGTTAGGCGGGGTCATTTTGGCGGCTACAATTTCACGGCGGTCGAGGGCGGAGGAGATACGGCCGGAATTTGGTTTTGTGTGATGCCGAATTTGGTTTATGCTCGAAATTTGAGTCGCATTTTTTAGTGCACAAAGAGAAAACAAGGACGGGAGATCTGGATTTGTAGCAAACCAGACGAATTCCAGCTCCGATTCGTTTTAGAAAGAGGGGTAGACTGAAGCATTGGTTGTCGATTTCCTCGGAAAAATGATGGAAAAACACAGAGAATGGAGCACGTTAATTGCGGGATTGAGGCTGTCCGTTAGCTTAAATGGGTCGTAGCGATTGGGTTATAAAGAAAGTGACAGGAAATTGAGAAATTGAGAGGCTGGGGTGCGTTGAAGTGGAGAGTTTGAAGAGAGGAAGAGAAAGAGATGGGGAAGGATAGAAAGGTGGGGGATCATGGACAATAGGAGGGGGTGGGCTGCCTTAAATTGGCCGAGTGGGACTCATGCTTGAGCTTCTTACGTTCAGTACAAAAATTTTGACCATTAGAGACCAAAAATTTTATAAATCAATTTTTTTGTGGTCTCTAATTTCCTCTATAATTGAACAAAAAGTTTGTTAGTTGGAAAAAATGCAACTAATTATTAGTCTCTATTATTTAGGAATAGAGACTAATGAGGGTATATAACTAACAATAGAAACTGATTATTTAAATTGGTTGCTATAGGGTAATAAGACTCATCATTATTTAAACCAATTAGTTGTTGGTCCATGAACAGCTACTAATAAATAGTACTGTCAAAAATAGTTCTGTCAAAAATAGTTCTTATAAGTCAATAAGACCCCCCTATTATTTAAACCACGGTTGGTCTCTAATGCCTCATATTTTGGTAGGGTTTAGGGTAGCAAAGTGGGTCTTAGTAAAACAGATACCACGGTTGGTCTCTAATGCCTCATATTTTGGTAGGGTTTAGGGTAGCAAAGTGGGTCTTAGTAAAACAGAATCTTTACTTCGAAAAAAAAAACCAAGAGTTATAACCAGGGGCGGAGGCATGTGAGGACCAGAAGGGGCACAGGACCCAGCTGAGATTTTTCAAACCTGTAACTAAGTAGTGTTTTAGGGTTTTGTTTACAAATTATAAAGAGGTGAGGACCCCTCTGAAATTTAATTTATTTATATTTTGCCCCCTACACCTCCTACACCCGACAATCCCTTACCTTTTCTACTTTTATCCCATTTTTTGTTCTTGTTTCTGTCTTCTTTCCTCTGCTTTCTTCTCTTCACTTTTTGCCTTTTACTTTCATTTCTTTTTCTTCTTCTTTCTTCTTCTTCCGTTCACTTTTTTTTCCCTCTGTTTCTTCTCTCTTTTCTTCCCTCTATTTCTTACATTCATCAATTATCAAATCATTCAAGTAAGTTTCTTACCCTTTCATAATTGTGATTTTTTTGTGCAAAGTTGCAAACTAGTATCTGTTGTATGAATTGTAATTTTCTTAATTAGTCATGTTGATGCTAAATTAGTAGTTAATTTGTTTGTTGTGATCTTTTTGAATTATATCTTCATTCGTAAGTACAATTTACTTGAATTGATTAGAGCTATGGATAAGTATTTTAAGAGAAAAGCCCCAGACAATTTGTCAGCCCCAATAAGAGATGCATCAACTGATGCTTCTTCTTTGAAACGCCAATTTGTTTAAATCAATATAGTAGAGCTTCCTACACATCCTGGGTTACGTATTCGGATTTCTAAGTACAATCATAATGAAATGTAACTATTAGGGTTGTAACTATTTTTTAGACATTATATCAGAAGTGTTGTTATATTAGAATGCCCCGCTGGACAGTTTTCCTGCCTCGCCACTGGTTATAACTGCTTTTGATGTCACAGAAAATTTCAGACACAAATACCCTTGAAACAAATAAAAACCTCAGAGCTAACTCTGAAATCGTACAGGTTAGTTTAGCAATTCCAAAACAAGAACAACGTTCTAAGCCAACTTGCATTTTCACCACATTTAACCTCTTTTACTCCTTCACATACAATCTGTGTGGGTCCACTTCTATTGCAAAAAAAACAAAGATTTTCCCATGGATGGATGTTGGAACAGAGAAAAATCCCCCTTCTTTGGCATTTTCTTTGCAACTACAAGTTTTCTCTCCCCTCACCGAGCATATCCACCCTACCCGGAAATCCGGTACAACAATCACTCCTCGCCGCCGGAATTTCTTTCTCTCTCTTCATGCTAATAACATCGCCATTATTAGATTTTTATACGCAAATAGCGAATGAAAAGTCAGCATACCGGTCAACATGAGTTGCAGCAAGATCACAGTCGAAATGGATGAACTCCCTCCGGTTTGTGTAGTAGCTAAATCTACCTGCAGAAAGTTGTGCAATATATATCAGTATCGACTTAAAGTACGCTCAGTTCTACCTGCGGAAAAGTTGAGCCTCAACCTATAAATACTCCGTCAACCAAATTGTAAGGGTACTTTCCGGTTGTTACCCGCGAGAATTAAACAAGAAAAGAAAAGTGGCCGTACCGGTATGTCCGGTACCAGCATTGCCGCCGGAGAGGAGGAGCTTCAAGTTAGTGCCCCGAATCTGAGTTGACACAGTACCCTGCATGCGTAGAACAAGACGTCAGCAGTGTTTCACCTATATGTGAGAAATATTACTCATTCGCAGTTGAGAAGAGAATTAGCGCGTAGAACAAGACGGAAAATTGAGAGGATTTACCATTAAAATTGTTGGAAAAGACAGTATCCAAGAGCATTGAATAATGAAAATTTGCTGGGGAGTGGTGGGATTTATATACACGTTCCGATGCTGGAGCTGTGCATGTGGTCCGAATCTAAATTTGTACAAAACAACAAAAGTCACATCTGCTGAGTCTCATCCGATCATCGACCTGACGTCATCCGACGTGCAATCCGTGTGGGTCCACTCTAGTAGCAACAAACAAAAACATAGATATGTTTATGCATGTCCGATAATATGACTTCCTTATTTTGCAAAAACATAGATGTGGTTCAATCCGGAGAAGAAAAATTGAACTCGATCAAAGCTAAGCAAACAAGCTCCCTTGGACCACTAGCCAGACTGGCAGCTATTTGCAGGCTCAATGTAAGTTGTAATTGGAGCGCACAATAAAATGATAAATATATAATTTTGGCATTTTTTTAGAACTAAATCTAAGGTTATTTTTAGCGAGGGTGGGACTAAATGTTTCTTGGGCTAAAATTTAGTCCCATAAATAATAATTTTTTATAATTTGGGGTATGCTTAAATTTTATCATCTTTAGTGAGGAAGAGCTAAATTTCCTATTCTTTTAATATTTTATTAATTTTAATGTATTATTGGTTCGTATTTGGTGTGGTGAGTAACAATTATCATTTACTAAGAACCATTTTAAACAAAAAACTATTTTGAACAAAGTTTAAGCATCTAGAACAAAATTTGGATTTATGTACGCTGTTAATTCTCAAAAACTCCAATGACTCTAAATTTCGGATATGTTTTAGGAATCGAGGTAGTGAACAATTTTTGTACATGGTGATTGGGTTTTATTTACAGTTATGTCGTGTTAAGGGAAGAAAGAAAGGTAAACGTGAAAACTAGAGTTCTGGGAGTTTTCTAACGGCCAAGGGGGTAACAATCTCTTCTTCGTTTGAAATTTCAATATGTTGTACTGGACTTCGCAAGTTTCCTTTAGAGCGTGAGATTTTGGTAATTGGTTAAGAACTCAATTTTTGGTGGATTTTATGAATAGGTACATTTTTGGAGTGAAACTTTTTAATAGATTTCAAATTCGGCCTTAGATTTATATTTGCTTAACCTAAAGTGAGCAATGGTACTAGTTAACAATGGTACTAGTTAACAAGTTTTACTCAGTTTTATCTATAAGATGGTAATGGAATCTTCCCAGAAAATTTGGAAAAGTTTAAGAGGATCTCTTGGTTATCTTGCTTGAGTGTTACCAAATTCGGATAAGTGGTCTCTAGTCTCTAGTTAACAAGTGATACTACTACTAGTTAACAAGTGATACTACTACTAGTTAACAAGTTTTGCCTGTGAACAAAAGTTCAATTATTCATATGGGGCCCAGGTGTAAAACATAGACAGAAGTTTCCACCCCCACCCAATGCGCCTCCTCTTGCTTAACCCAAGCAGCTTGCCTTAAAGTAGCTGTATTATCTCTACTATCTCATTGCAATTCTATACTGCTTCTTAGGTTCCTTAAAAGTTCATATTCTACTGAGAGCTAGGAAGTTAGGTGATTGCTAACCCCAAACTACGTACTTTCTCTTTGGGAAATGCTAATTTAATCCAAACGGACCTATCATTTTCCCATTTCATTTCATGTACACCTTTTCAATTCATGTTCATGCTTTGTAGTCATGACAAGGAAGCGAAGGAAGGAGAGAGGACATGTGATTGTGGAAAATTACTTCCCTTGGTTTCAGCAAACAAACCCGATGAAAAGAATATAAGTGTCAAGATGAAAATGAGCAAAGGAAACAACAATCGATAAAACATAACAAGAATGATCTGACAAACTTAAGTCTAAAAAGAATTTCTAACTTTCACTACAGCAAAATAATTTAAAAAATCGATAAAATAAATACATGTGCACCCCTTGTCGGACGGAGATTTTCTGTTCCAGATTTTATGTTCCATTTCCCTTCCATCTTTCTTATGCCGACACGTGTTCTACATTCAAGCAAAAATTTAACCAGAGTTAATTGTTTCTCTTTCCTTTCCTTCTCTCTGCGGGCTTCTCTGACTCTTCTTTCTTTCTTTTATTTTTTTTATTTTTTTCCATCTCTCCTGCCTCCTTTTTCTTCTCTCTTTTTCTTTTGTTGCTTTCACTCCTTTTTTTTTTCTTTCTTCTTCCCATCTTCCTCTGCCTGTTCGTTCTCATTTCTATCTTCATTTTCTGCTTCTTACCTTAGCCCTCAACCGCACCACACACGCACACAAAAACAATTTTTTTTCCCGATCTGCTGTCCACTCCGCCTCTCTTCATTTCTATCTTCAGCAACACATAGAGCTCCTTCTTTAGCACACAAACCTGCTACAGTCGGCGACGAACGGCAAAGAGCGATGGCCGGCGAGGAGCCACGAGCAACAAGCCAGGAGCCTCCTTCCTTTTCTGTCAGACGAGCGATGAGCGAGCAACGATCGAGCGACCATAGATGAGCCATGGACGATTGCACCCGCGCACACAGCCTCTGTCAATCTCCACAGTGATAAGCGACGGCGATTAAAGATCAAAATAATAATTCATTTGATTATCATTGTTTGGGTGGGTTTAATTTCTGAATTTCATTTTATATATTGGGGTTTTCAATTCGGGAAGAATTTGAACACTGTAATAAATAATCATTGTTGGCTTTCTCAATTTCTGATGGTGGTTGTGGTTGTCGGGCTTTTGTATAATTTCTGATCATGGTTGATGTTTAGATTATGCTTGACTTGAACTTCTGTAATAATCATTGAACTGCTGTAGTTCTTTGGCGGAGAGGAGAGCAGATCGGGAAAAAAATTATTTGTGTGTGTGTGTGTGTGGTGCGGTTGAGGGCTAAGGGCAGAAGCAGAAAATGAAGATAGAAATGAGTGAAAGCAGCAAAAGAAAAAGAGAGAAGAAAAAGGAGGCAGGAGAGATGGAAAAAAATAAAAATAAAAAAGAAAAGAAAGAAAGAAGAGTCAGAGAGAAGGAAAGGAAAGAGAAACAATTAACTCTGGTTAAATTTTTGCTTGAATGTAGAACACGTGTCGGCATAAGAAAGATGGAAGGGAAATGGAACATAAAATCTGGAACAGAAAATCTCCGTCCCCCCTTGTCAGGCTTGTATCAGCTCAATCGAGCCTCCTAGACGAGTTGATAAATGATGCGTGGATCTTCTTTTTAGTAAAAATAATTAATCTTTAGATTTGTTGCCCCACAGATTATTAAAGATTGATGTTTTTTTTGTGTGAGAAAAGGTTCGTGTTCAGAAGGAGAGACAAAAAAAGACGAGAGAAGTGATCTATCAGGAAAAAGAAAGATGAGAGCATCTCCACTCAAATTTTTTAAGTTAAATTTCAATGTCATGCTGATATGGCAATATGACAATTTTTTTAATTTTTTGCCCCAACCGATATGCCAAAAAAAATTTCTACTTTTGGTAAATAATTAAATGCAATCAACACAAACCTATAGTAATATTGTAGGGCCCACAAACAAAAATGGAAAATAACATCTCCTTTAATTGATGTCAATTTTGGCATCAAGTTATTCCACGTAGACTTTTGAAGCATCGGTTAGAGGAGTTTCAATGTCATTTTTATCCCACTCAGCACTCCACATAGGAATTGACATCTTCATTGGAGATGCTCTGAGAGAAGTATATTGGCTTTGCTGTCGTCATCATCAACGTACACTTCCTTTTAAACCACGTGGGCATGGCTTTGCTGCCTTCCACACTCCCAATAACTTCACTCACATTTTCACTTTCTAGAACAAGTCTCAAATTCGATGGCTAATGATGTCAAAATTAATACCGCCTCCCCCGCCAGAAAATATTAAGCAACGACGAATAATAAAACATAAGGAAATGTACTTTGGAGGCGGAATTTCTTCAGTAACTGCATGCAATGAATGTTTTCACCATCTCCACCATTGATTTAAAATCAATGACTGTGATTTGGTGATTTGATGACTTGCTATAGCAACAAAATGAACAAGCTGCTCTTATTCTTGGTGTTGTTCATGACCCACAAACAATAGTGGAAGGCAAAAATGTGGTCGCAAAAAGTAATTATGACCTTACATAGAGTTTCGACCTCCGAAGGCTCTTCACATGCACCGAATTGTCAATTCTCCAGCTCTGTGTGGAATTGGAGACACCCACCACCACCAATTGGTTTCCTTTTTCTCTATTTTTTTTTAACAGAATTTGTTTTCTCTCAAGAGTAAAAACAAAGAGGGAAACCAAAACATAGAGGGGAAAGTTTTTTTTAATTTTTTTTTTTTTTATAGAAAATAGGGGTTTGCGGTCCTTCATTATAATATTTGTTAGATTAAAACTTTGTAAATTCATCTATACTATTATTTAAGCAAAGAGACCTTAAGAAAAGGAAATGACTATTATACCCTAAAAACTATATAGTATGGAAAAAGTTCAAATTAATTGACGAGGACAATAATGTCAAAACAAAATAAATATTATAAATGTTTAAAAACTGAATGACTAATAGACCCTTATAAGCATAGACTACATGATAAAAAAAAAAGGGGGCTGTTATTTCCACCCACCAACTCTCTTTCCCCACCCCCCATGTTAAAATTAATTCTAAATTAAAATATATTATCAAGTAAAATTACAATAATGTACAAACTAAATGCTTGGGTCCAGTCAATCAACCCACAAAACCTGAACGACCACCCGGAGGAGCTCCTCCTCCGCATCCTCGACTTCCTCCCCAACTTTGACGCCGTAAAAACCTTCGTCATCTCCCCAAAATGGCGTCACCTCTTGCCATGCGGCCCCTCTTTGGACTTCCTCTCAGCGCAGGGTTTCCAAGACGTGGTTGCCGAATACGGATTGTCCCAAAGCCAAGGCGCTTCCTTGACCTAAACCATTTCACCAAAATTTCAATTTTGAACACAAACATTTCAACATTTACCACAAAATCAAAACAACCCAGATTACGAATTCTACAGCACAAAATTGAAACATTTCCAAGATGTGGTTGCCGAATATGAATTCTACAACACAAAATCGAAACAACCCAGATTAAATAACATCAAATTACAAAGCTTTAACAAAAAAAGAAAAATCAGAACGCGAAAGAAAAGCGCAGCAAATCGATTCCACTCGTTTCACGATCCAGATAATCGAGACGAGGCCAAGAATGGAGAGGGCGATGACGCGAGGAGCGAGATCCCAGAGCTTTTGGGGTCGTCGGCGATAGAGGGGCAGAGGGACTGGAAATGGGAGAAGAAGGGGTGGTCGGGATCTCTCTCGAGGGTGGTGGCCGCGGCGTCGTCCTCGTCAAGGGGCTGAGCGTCGGAGATCAAGGGGGAGGGGGCGGTGCGATCTCTGAGGGCGGCGGCCGCGGCGCCGTCGTCGTCATGGGGCTGAGCGTCGGAGATCAAGGGGGAGGAGTCCTCATCGTGCTTCATCTGAGAGGAGGTGGCTTGAGTACCCACGGAGATGGAGGAGCTCCTCCGGTTGGCCGTTCAGGTTTGTGGGTGGATTGACTGGACCCAAGCATTAGTTTGTTTGTACATTATTGTAATTTTACTTGATAATATATTTTAATTTAGAATTAACTTTAAAATGGGGGGTGGGGAAAGAGAGTTGGTGGGTGGAAATAACAGCCCC